>JAVLUZ010000229.1:0-34529 GCA_036768485.1 Mermis nigrescens
ATCTTAGTTAAAATCCGTTTTTTTTACACCATCCACTAGAGTGTAAACTTTAAACCCCAGGATCTAACTCACCATAGAGCATACAAGACTTTGCTTATATGCAGAATGTAGCCCTTGATCCGCTCTACATTTCTGTCAGAAAACATTTTAAAAACCTCATAACCGGAGTTAGTATCGGACATAGGAAGGTTGAAAACTCGACCAAAAAGTGCTTTTTCACCCCCAGATTTTCGCACTCTTTACACTGCCGTTCGATGAATAATGCGAATTTCAAAAAACAAAAAAAGTGTCATCTGTAGAATTCATCCCTCTATTATCCTATTCTGTTCAATCCTTCGAGTCATCAATACTCAGTTGTCCACATGCCGCAGTAAAAAGGTCCCAAAATTTGTCCTATGTTATAACGTTACACAAAAACTTTACACCTTCTTTACACAGTCAATTTTGAATTTCAAGAAAAACAAAAAAACACGGGCAGCGAATTTTTTTATTATCTTTCTTTTAAAAAAAATCGCATCTTCCAGAAGTGTCCCGTTATAGCTGTAGGGGGTGCCCAGGTGTTGGGGGTACCCAAGCATATTATAGGTACAGCGCTAACAGCGCTACCTATGATATATATATATATATATATATATATATATATATATATATATATATATATATATATATATTACTGAAAATATGACCCACCATTGTGCCAACCTCCTTGTGGTGTGGGTCGGACATTGACCAATGGGTACAACAATTTTTTGTAAAGTTTGGAATATTTTTGTTAAGTTTGGGACTTTTTTGTAAAGTTTGGAACATTTTTGTAAAGTTTGGAACACATTTTACACCTTATAACATAGGAAGTTTGTAAAGTTTGAACACTTTTTGTAAAGTTTGTAATATTTTTGTAAAGTTTGGAACATTTTTGTAAAGTTTGGAACATTTTTGTAAAGTTTGGAACAATTTTGTAAAAATGGTTATAAATATTGGTACAAGTACCAGTAGATTATAAAAATGGATAGTATCTAAAAGCAGTGGACTAATGTAAAAATGCCGCCGCGTTTTCAGGAGAAAATAAGTTGCAGCTAGTATCAAAGAAATCACCAAAACTGATAAAATCCTTTTTGAAAAATCAATTCACTCATCAATAACATAAGCCTATTCAAAAACGGTTTCCACGCCAATCAATCATTGTAGCTGGGCCAAATATATTGTGGGATGTAGATTTGTTAGACTTGAGAGAATTTCAGAATAAGAATTTAAGGGATCGCTATATTTTAATGGTTGTTGATGTGTTCTCTCGCAAGGCCTATGGACAGGCAATGACAAATAAAAGTGCAAAAACCACATCACGAGCCTTCGAAAAAATTCTGCGACAAGCTGTTCCACAATCCATAAGAAGTGATCATGGTAATGAGTTCAAAGGCGATTTCAATAGCTTACTAAAGTTACACTCACTAAATCATATACTAACAAGCAGCCTTGAAATAGAATCCAATTTTCTAGAACGTTTTGATAGAACATTTTGAGATAAATTGATGAAATTCATGACCTATTATTCGAACGAGAAGTGGACTAGAGTATACCAACATATTATCGAAAGTTATAACAACACCCCGCATAGAAGTTTTAACAATATACCCCCACACTGCATTTTTACTGATTTTCAAAAATTTATTACATCTTGGAATGCAGCTTTGTATAGCTTTAACATGGTAAAATAATTGAGCCCCTATGAGAAAGAGAATTAAATTCCTTTCAAATGATGTATATTTTGTTTCACACATTTGCTCCTACAAAAATCTATCAGGTAATGAACAAAATGTAATCTGAAACCACACAAAACCACTAATGAAGTTAAAAAGTCAGATATAGTTTTTGAGTTAATCTCAAGGACCACCCAAGCGATTTCAAGAAAGTAAAGTTTTCTCTGTACAAAGCATAAAAATGAAACTATTTTGCCAAAAAACTTTCAATTTTTTATAACTACAGTAAACCACTTAGCAAAAATAGCTTAAATTTCAACATGGCCGCATTTTTTACTAGTTTATCACATTATGCTGAAATCTAGTAAAATAGTTGTGTTTTAGCATCCTCTAAAATGTTCATTTTTTGGTTTTTCTTCTAAGCCCGCAGTTAACTCTACAAACGCGTTTTAAATTTGTTCCAATATGGCTGCCCCCATAAGCCATGCACATTATGCGTTACAGATTGTATTTTATTGAATGTTTGAGCTCAATATGAAAGGAGCGTGAAGCGAGCTTTTGAATGATTACTCACTCGACTAATTTGATCAAGAATTTGCATTTTTCATTTTTAGCCATGTAGGCAGCCATATTGGAAAATTACTGTAGTTTTGAAGGTTTTTATCCATAATTATTTGTGCTATTGATATCTTCCGAAAATTTTTTCTGTAAATAGATAGAGAATTTTATGCTCTTTTTAATGAGATAGGTTTTAGGGTCTGGTTCCTTGTACTTTGTTAGATTAACTTAAAAAAAACCATTGTTGTACGCTGAAAACGCAGTGCCCAAATGATGTGAACTCTGCGAATATTGGGGAATTATTAGGCTTCATGTTAAGGAAGGAGAAGAAATGTGATGCCAAGCAGTCATTGAATATTGGTGAAATAGTGCGAATAATAACACTGAAGAAAAGCTTCACAAAAGCAAGCAAACATGATGAGTTATTTCGAATTAAGGAGGTATCAAACAGCTGTCCTAAAACATATAGATTAGAGGATCTCTTGGGTGAACCAATAACAGGCGCCTTCTATGCAAAAGAGCTACAGATGGCTGAAGCTAATGCTCAGCAACACAAAAGAATAGATAAAGCTATAAATAAGGGCAAAGGCGAGTATAAAGTACGTTTTAAAAACTGGCATAAGAAATTTGATACCATTTTATCAAAAGCAGGATTGAAATTTTATGAACAACCAAAATGATTATGTGTCATCCTTTTGCTTCTATAGTTTCTGGTCCCACAAAATCAGGAAAAACAACATTTGTGAAGCAACTTATTGAAAATAGAGAAAGAATAATTAATACCAAAATTGATAGAATCTATTGGTTTTATAGTGAAGAACAGCCTCTGTACTATAAGATGATAAATGTAATTTTCAATAAAGGCTTGGCAAATTTTAGCATCCCCAAAAGAAAAAGGCATGTAGCCCAGCTGATAGTTCTTGATGATCTAATGCATGAAAGTAGAGGACATCGTGAAATTAAACAATTATTCACTTGTGGTTGTCATCATTGGAACATTAGCGTTATACAAATTGTACAAAATGTATTTTATGATAGCCTTTGTACCTCGCGCATCGATTCTGATTATATTGTTTTATTCAAAAACCCAGCAGATCAGCTGTAATCGCATATTTTATCATGTCATTTATACCCTAGTAATACAAAATATTTTCTTGAAGCATATGTTGATGCCACCTCCAGGCCACACGGGTACTTGTTCATTGATCTGACACAAAATGCAGATGATTTGCACAGGTTGAAATCGAGTATTTTGAGTAACCATCCTACATTTTATGTGCCAAAAACTATAAATATGCATAAAGACCTATTTGAAAATTACAAAAATGGCGCCTCAAAGGCTAAAACAAAACATTAGTTGTTTACATTTGTTAAGTATTGCAAGAAAACCCCAATGCGATGCGGTTATAAATAATGCTAGTAAAGACAAAATCATATGTATTTGCGATTGTGCAAACAATTTTCTAAACGGCAACATTCCTTTTACTGACAGAGAAATACAAAAATTGAAAAGATTTCAAAACCGAAATTTGATATTCAACTAAAAATAGGCGCTCAAAATCTAGGCTAAAGAAAGATTTAATTATTCAGAAGGGTGGTTTTTTACTTCTTTTATTGACACCTATTCTATCAGTTGTAGGTAGTTTAATAGCAGACACGATTATAGGCAAGAAATGAAGCATACAGAAAAGATAGTACTAGTGCCAGCAGATATTGCTGAACAAAGTAAACCACTAGATCAAGTATTAAATGCCCTGGATTGGGCTATGTACAAGATTTGAAGCGACAAGCATTCATCATCAGGCTTGAAAATGATAAAGTATAACCAAATTTTGAGCAAGTTTGGCCAATTGCAGGAACAGCGTAAGACACCGTATGAGCTAAGTATTCTATGTTCACACAAATCAGTTGAAAGCAAAGAAATTATAGCTGGTATTCCAAAAACCTCACAGCCAAATGCAAAACTGCTATTACAGCATATTAATGACAATCCTAGTATAGACATTGGACCATCGGTCGAGATTGTGATCGATGGTCAGAAAATATATGGATCAAATATTGTTGATTTGTTCACAACTTCACGCGTGATCGTAAAACCGTACCCGCTCAATTGGTGCAAAAGAGTTGGCTAGGGCCCTTCAGTGTTCAAATGTACCATTTGAGAGTATAGGTAATAAGAAATGGTAGAGCGCAGTGGCATCTGAAGGCGACTTTTCCTGGGATGAAGATAATCTATAAATAGTAGAAATGTTTAAGCAAAAAATAATACAATCAAAATCATGCATGTACAATTTAGATATTGGGATGAAATCAATTTGACTAACCCAGTAACAGATGAAGGTCCTTACAAGTTTCAAATCCCTCTTGAATCTCATTTTTTGCAGCTAAACAAAAATTACATTTACATGCAATTATCTTTAATGCCTGGTGCTATGGCAGCAGGTGCCGATGGTAAAATTCTTGCCACACCTGATGTTGCACCCATAAATTTAATTGGTAAAACATTTTTCAGACAGGTTAAAGTATTTTTGAATGGTAAATTAATTCACAATAGTGGCAATAAATATGCGTACAGAGAATTCATGGAGACTGAAGTAAACTATAATTGGGATGCAAAAAACTCGCATTTACAATCAACATTATACACACAAGATTACAAACAAGATTATCAAGATGATTGTGGTTATAAACAATGCGTTCCTTACTTTAAAGATAAAGTATTAGTTGAATCAACAGCTCCACTACACATTGATTCATTTTTGCAAGACCAATTTTTATTGAACCATACTGATTTGAGACTCGAATTAAATAGAAACCTTAATGCATTTGTTTTACAAAGTCTGGGTGGGGCTATAAGCGCCACATTTGAGTGTACACCAAATGAAATTTTGCGTTCGAAAAGTAGAAATCCTAGAAAGCACTACATAGGCAATTGATTGAGTACTTGCTACTAATACTGTAAAGTATCCTATATGTTGAGTAATGATGATGAATTTGCATATACCTAGCACATCGCAGTCTACCCCACTTAAAACGCTCTTCTCTGGCCAACTCCTTAGGCGCATAATTTTTGGTTGTATAGATGCAGATGCGTATAGAGGTAATCTTAAAAAATCGCCCTTCAATTTGAAGTGTTATAGTATCAATGAAGTTAAGATAATTAGTGGCGGAGTAATGTTTCCCTCGCATGCTATGAAATTGGACTTTAAAAATGGAAAATTTCTGCAAGCATTTGATCAACTTTTTGAGACGCTAGACATTGCTTGAGACAACAAAGGCAATGGCATAACTAAAAAAGGGTTCAAAGAGGGTCAGTGCTTTTTTGCATTTGATCTCACTCCCGATGAAGATGATGGTGCGCACTGGGATCTAATTAAAGAGGGTACCACTAGCATTGAAATTCCTTTTGCAGAAAAAATTCCGAATACTGGTGTAGAAGTAATAGTTTATGCCAAATTTGACAATTTAGTAATGTTAGATAAGCACTGCAATGTATTATTTGACTATACAGCATGAGAAAATGAATACTATTCAATTGACCAATGTTTTAAAAAGCGACCAAGCTGTTGGTCAAATTTTGTGTGGAGTTTTTCCATGCAATAAGCTGCCAGTTATTTTTAGTAAAGCAGCAGCATTAGTAATGAATATGGACCCTAGTAATATGCCTGGGTCCCATTGGGTATGCATGTTTTTTGATGTGTACAATAAATGTGAATATTTTGACAGCTATGGACTGCCGTCTAGTGAAAAAACGCGTGAGTATGTATTGAAATGCGCACTGAATCTAAAGTGTAATAAAAAATGCATGCAAAAGCCTCTAACGTCAACGTGTGGGCAATGGTGCATATATTTTTTTAGTATGGCGCTGCAGGGGTGTCCCAATGAAACTAAGTTTACAAAGTTTAGAAAAAAGTTATGCTGATGAATTTGTAACAGGTTTTGTAAATGGTCTATTTAAGATTCACACTGTAGCAATAGATGATAATTTTATTGTAAATGAAATTGCTCAACAATGGATCAATTTTATGTAACTTTACCCAGTAACACTGCTAGCGATAAACAAAATACCCCATCTGAATTTACCGTACATATACCACAAAAAATTAAATTAACTGGAGATTGGGAATGTGGTCTATGTCAGCTAATCTACTGTAATCGACCTAATTGTTCTCTGAGCATCTTTCTTGTGTTGTATGGTAGTCGAAGTGTGATGACAATGTTCTTTTACTAATACACCAATAAGCAATAATGATACAATAAGTGAGAAATGTGCTGGTGACAAATGTTGAGTAGCCTAAGAGGGAATGATGGGAGGGTATAGTGCAAGCCCCTTTTATTCAAGTTCTAGTGCCTAGTGAGGTGCCTGGCTGGCGCGCTTGGAGGCGCTTAGCTGTGTTTGTGTTTAGTGTTTAGCTATGCATGTTTTTGCTGGACAATGTGAGTCACTTATTGTAAGAGATACAATAATATTATGTTAAAAACTAAGTGAGAGATGGAAGCTAAGCAGGTGTTAAAACATTAGGAAAGCTAATCTGGGAGTAAAAAGCGTCTCTGAAAGGCGCCAGCTTTCTGACAAATATCTCAATAGTAGTGAGGTAAAGGCTTTACTGTTTATAGCTGTTATGTTATAAAGCTTAAAGTGTTATAGTATAGTTAGTGCGTTATAGTTAAAATTATTTCATTACACTACCCACACCATTGGGAAACGCTAAAAACTGAATAAACTGATATTCATATAACAGACGTTGATGACGACAATCATGTAATTAAGATAACGCTAGAGGTATTACGACTCAATACATGAATTTGTTGAGACGATGCAATTCTACCTTCTAAATTGGGGCGAAATTGTGAAAAAGGGAATATTTTTTAAATACTTTAGTACGATAAAACGAGTACAAACAATAGTGTACAGTGAATTTGTAAAATCAGTAACATTACCCCCAGAAATAACCAAAATTTCAGGGTTTCAAGATGACAAAATAACGAAATCAGCATGGGGCGTTAATGAACCAAATATGCATGTTAGGGGCATTGAAGTATTGTACATTTATGCTAATATTTTGGAACCACAAATTGTTGGAGACATTTTGGCACCCTTGTTAAGAATCGTAAATGTAGAGGGCTCCTATCCCAATATTATTGATAAAACGTTCGACTACCCCCACTTTGTCAACTATTCTAGTTAAGGACATTTCGAGTATCGAAATTAACATTAAAGATGATTTAGATGAATTTATTCCGTTTATTTCTGGAAAAGTGATTGTCAAGTTACATTTTCATAAAGTCGAGACTTCGTTTCTCTGAAGCTATAAATACTCGCGTTTTTATTCATTTTTAATCAAAATGGCTACAATTGTGAACATTGTTTCCACAAGTCGTCTGTCTCGCAAACCCTTAGACTTGTATAAAATTGCAAAAACATGTAAGAGCATCAAATACGATCCAAGAAAGTTTAATGGCTTAATTATTAAAATAATGCAGCCAAGGAGTACTGGTGTATTGTTTAGCTCTAGAAAATTGGTTTGTGTAGGCACAATGAGCATACATGAAAACAAGCTAGCGAATGAAAAAATGTGCGCTTTTTTTAAACCAGAGTGGCTACACCTTACAAATCTTGCAATCAAAAGTACATAATGTAGTAGGAACGGGTCAAATGAACAGTCGAATAAAGATTGCTGGTTTTGCTCGCATGCATAAAAAGTTTGTGTACTTAGAGCCTGAATTATTTCTGGCCGCCAAATTAACTTTCCCTCATGCTACTGCTTTAATTTTTACCACCGGTACTGTTTTAATGGTTGGTCTTAAAAGCGAAGATGCCATTAATAAATTTTTCAAAAAAGTGCGTATTATGCTAGAAATGTTTAAGATTTTATTAAAATCGAGTGAGCGCGTTTTTTATGACATTATCGAGCAAGCACGTTTTTTATGACCTTAGCGAACGAGCGCGTTTTTTATGACGTTAGCAAGCAAGCCCTATGAATCATATTTTCGGTTGACTGGCAAAAAGCTATGATGTAGTAGTAGTAGTAGTAGTAGCTGTAGTAGTAGAATGTAGTAGTAGTAGTAGTAGTTGTAGCTGCTGTAGTAGTAGTAGTAGTTGTAGCTAAGTAGCTGCCTATGCTTACACAGTTGCCTATCTCCCTGTACTAATGCCATATGGTCGTAAATTACTACTAATAAGTATTACGCAGTTCTGGCAGATAGGTCATGTAGGGATTATTTTGGCGATAATCATAAAATGGAAAGTGATTATTGTAATTCTGGCTTTGAAAATTTTGATGGTAATTAGGCGCATAGTCATTATAGTTTTGTCGGAAAATTGGGCATGAGCTTCTCGAATCAAAACATGCGTCAGAATTTTAGTGACATAGATTGGTGATTCTGGCTTTGAACCCAATATCTATACTTAGACGGCTGATGATTATGATAATTTGGGCACAACAAAGAGCAATTGCAATTATTCCATGAGTGCAATTGACTATGTAGATGCGTGGCAAAATCATGTTTTGAATGTTGCGCGTTTTCATCTGATTTGCACTGCTTTAGCCGTTTATAACATTCTTCTTGCATGTGACCGTTTCTTTTACAGTATGTGCAATATTTATGCAATATATTTTTATGATTTTCAGAGCGGTTTGAGTGATTAATTGTTTTAGTGTGCAAGCAATCAGATTCAAAATTACTCGCTAAAGGCGCAGGTTCCTTAGGCAAAGCACCACCAGTAGGAGTGGCAATTGCCGGCACATAAGGTGTTAGCGCTTTTTTTGCTGCAAGCTGACAATTAGCATACTCTCCACATTCACAGTATGTAATAACTCATGCAAAAGAGCTTTGGGCGCTCACTGATACGCTGCAGTAGAAATTTTGGGTAATAGACCACACTTTAGTTGATGCCTGAGCATTAAATTAAATTGTGACAAGTCAACCCAATTTGGGGTGGCGCGCACTTCATTTCATGATGAGTCGCAAGATAATGTGCTTGCAAAGATTCATTAGGCTCAACAAAGCAATCATATAAAGTATTGTGATCGAGTGGGCAAAATTCTGTGATCATAGCATACTTAGTTTTTGTATATGATTTATGCACTTCCGCAGGCAAAGCTTCATATAAACTCAACGCATAATTGTCAAAAAATCATGACAAAAGTTCAGCTCTCTCGGCTTAATAGATTTATTCACATTTGCCAAACGTTCAAATTCAGTAAAATTTTACATATATCCGTTCTTTTGCCTTGAAAAGATTTCCTACTAGCAACTGCAATATGCATTTGCTGCCAAACACGGAGCACAATTAATGGCATCTGCAAAAGATGATAGCTCATCTGAGGATGAAGATGAATCTGAGTTATGGTGAGTGCAACGCGAGCAAGCGACGTGATGGTTTGTGCTGTGAATTATCAGATTCCTTGTCAGAAAAAGTGACGCAATGTCAATTTGGCGGTCACAAATTTATACCATCATTCACTGGTAAAGAGTCACCATTAGGGAGTAATAAATTACTCTGTGGTGGTAAAATAGCATTCCCTGAATGTGAAGCATTCTGCAAGGGCACATATTCCGCATTGAGAGGAAAATATTTAAAGATGATTTAGACGGAATTTAAAGATGATTGACACATATTATTCACAGAATTAGGTACAAACTCAGCACATTGCTGATTTTACAACTGCTGTAAAATATGTGATGCATTAGGTACAAGCTCAGCAAATTGCTTATTTATTGACCAATGCAAAATGCCAGGCGAAAATCCTCCAGAAATGGGTTTTTGCAATTGCTGTGCGCCTATATGCAAAGGAATGGGTGCAAAATCAGCAGCTTGGCACTGTAATTCAACAGGAATGTCATTAGTTATGTTTTTGTCAGGATTTAATTGCTGAGACTGAATTGCCTCTTTGGACCAGAAGACAAAACTGCAGGCTATAAATTATCAATTTCATCATTAATTTGACACATTTCTTGCAATTTTTTGAAATCAGACTGCTCAATAAGTGATGATAAAAGTGCATACTGAAGATTCATTTGCTGTATATTTTCGAGTAAATCAGAAAGAACTTGCTCAGAAATAAGTGGTTTAGGGCGATTTTCCTTATCACTTTGTTGCTGAGAAATGTTTCTTTCGATATCAAAAGCACAAATTGGCAATTTAGAACCATTTTCAAGGTTATCACATGGACAAAAATTAGGATCGTTATTAACGACCATTTTGTCAGAAAGCATTTTGCCAGATGCATCGACAGAGTTTCCAGTTCCTGTATGGACACTACCAGTTGTCGATTCGTCATCCAAAGGTATGATAACAGAAGTGTTATTCGCCATAAAGGGTGAATTAGTATTATTGTTTGTCACAGAACTAGTTTGCTCGTTTTGCGGTTGATGCAGTGAATGAGGTGGTGGTGGCAATTTTTTAGCCAGAGGAGTACAAAGAATTTTCTTACCACCCATTTCAAAAATACGTTAGTTAAAAAAATTTTCACAAAAATCGGCTATCTCTGAATCCAAAAAAAATTTTCGAATCTGACCCCCCTAGAAAGCAGTTATTCAAAAACGTAACAAGAAGTACACAAGAGAGGCAAAGAAAAAATTGTGTATGGCGAAAAAAAATCGATTAGTCACCTTAGGTATCGAGAAAAATACCAGTGACTTTGCCCCAAAAACACATAATGTTTGCAATGAACGCTTAACTTAATTGTGCACTGCCTCGGCGCAAACAATAGGACAAAAACATGGGCAAAATATTACACATATTCAGATAGCCAAAATAAATATGTTTGGGTAGAAAAATATGTATGATTAATTAGGATGACTGACACCAGGTTGGTTGTCGAGAGCAACCTAATTGGACCTTCAATGTAAGTATACCTGCTTGTTGGTGAGTAAGTAATTGCAGTATGTACAGATAGCTAAACAGACATCATGCCCCTGAGGAGATACCTAACACACAAGAACTACCTAAACAACAACAGACTATAGGCACCTATGGGGCTTACTTAAGTACCTGGCTAACCTTAGTGCTGGTCAGGTTGCTACGGCAATTTGCCTTTATTCAACCGCTTGACCCTCAATTTACTTACAACCTAAAATCTCCTCGGACCTAGTTTTGTCCGTACCTAGAGCGATTTAGGCGGCTACGCCCTAGATACCTACCACAGCAGTAATCAAGTAACCCCGGAATTATCCCTAGGTCAGTTGACCTATTTTTGACCAAAATAATAATTATCGCAATTGTTTTGAGAGCTGGTTTTCTCAAAATACCTATGGTGAAAACTAATCGTTTTTTGGTTCCATTAAGGACAATGAACTATAAATACAACAACACAGAGCTCTAACCCGGGCAGTAATCCTTTCTAAAAATTCTGTAATAGTTTTTATGATTTTTAGATCGAAAAGTTGGATGATCGAATTTTGGATATAGTGAAAAACTTGAAAGGTAAGTCACCTGAATTTTACGACAAATTATCAAGTCAGGGCCGTCCACCAAATCGAAAACTGCTTGCAGTATAGTGCATTACAGGCAACTAATTTTTGACGTTTATATACACCAAAGAATAAACAAAAAGAAGTCGTTTGAATAGACAAAATAACAGCTGTACAAGCTAAATGCAACTATACGGCAAAAACCATGGCCAAATAATAATAAGAATTAAGGGGGACGTGTAACAGAAAACAAAATTATGCTTATGACAATAATTTTAACCAATAAGAATTTTACAATTTTTTCCCCATTGCATCTACTTTGCGAAAGCGATTTTTTTATTGCAAAATAAATTCGCTCAACAGTTCCTTGGAATCTAATGGAAAAGTTTTTCCTAGACAGCTGATGATTTGAACTGTGAATAAGCAGGTCTTTTTTATCCACCAACTGATCTGCTGATTTCGGATAGCCAACCCAATGCACCTTAAGTTTTTCCACAAGCTCTTGAAGCACCTGAGACATTTATACCAAAATTAAAATTAATTCATTTGACCTTTGGATTCTAAACTGGATAAATCTAACTGGATTAATTTTCAGCAATTTTTCAAATTTTTTCTCCTTAATTTAGCGTAAAGGATAGAAATGCAAATTCAAAATAATAATAATTTTTGTATTCATTACGAATCTTCAGAATTTTTAGAAAATTTCCAGATAATACTAACAAGTGTTGAATCGCGAAAAGCGAATAAAAAAGTGGTGTTTTCTATCAGCTTGAACTAGTCATACGAATTCAATCGCCTTTGATGTTATTTATGGATATTATTATATATATTATATTATATTATTTGTGGATGAGAAAAAAACTGGCGGGCGGTCTAAATTAGATATGAATGTACATAGGGATTAGGTAATTTCAGGAACATTACCCCAGGTAATTCTTGAAGCGAAAAAATTTTATCCACTTTTTTGCTCAAAATTGTTAAAAATTTAGGAACTTGTTGCAAAAATGTCGCACAGATCTGATTTAAAAGGTATTCCTTCCTTACAAACACTTGCATATAAGGTGTGTTCTTATATAGCGTTTAAGGTCATTAAGTGATATACAGTTTGGATAGGTGTAGTAGTTGAAATAGTTAGTTGCAGAAATGCACATGAAGAGGTTAACAACACTCTTTAGACAATACATGTTCTGGGCCCAGTTGCACCAACGACTTGTAACTGATAACTAGCTACAAGCTAGTTTTTCCGCCGTCTTTACTAGTCTTGTTTAAACTGGTTGCACCAAAGTTCGCTAGTTACTAGTTACCAGATACTAGTTCCGAGTTTTTTACTAGTGTTGAAAAATCGGGTTGCACCACCTATTCATAAAACTAGTGGTGTATAACTAGTGATTTTATACTAGTTACGAGTCACGTTGGTAAACAGTCGATTATCTACGCGGTTTTAATACATCAGTTTTAGAATTATGCCAAAAATAATAAATTCGGAAAAATTAAAAGTTTTACTCTTAACGAAAATTGAGGAGAAAAAGGAAATTTTATTCGGAAAGTTCAGTGAATCGTTGACAAAAAACGATTGTTCTCGAGCCTGGGAAGCAGTTTTTGAGTTTGGCAAAAGCATCGGCTACAGCTTTTCATCCGACGCTACCTATGCTTACGTTTGCGACACTGTTTGGCCGAATATTTGAAAAGCAAGTATTGCAAAGAGAGATAAGTTACAAAGCACTGGTGAAGGGAATGAGGACAGCGGTTTGTCAGTAGTCGATGAGAAACTGATCAGCATAATTGGTTCGGAATCTGCTGCAGTTATCGGATTGTCAATTACGGAATCGATGGATAAAGACGACAAATATTAGTCAGTTGATACTACAAAATATACCCCGGAACCGACCAAAGCCACTTTGAGGTAAGTTGATAATTGTAATTAACTTTTAATCTAGGTACAGAAAACATACGTTTTTGTGTATGAGCGTTTTCACAGGTGCTTACAGTTACATAATGCACCACAATTTTTTTGGAATAAAAATGCTTATTACGAATTTTTGGAATGATTCTTGGTCAAAAATGAAGGGACTTGAACATTTTAGAATTTCGGTTTGAAATTTTACTCATTTTTATGTTGTTAATATTTTGTGATCACCGAATTACGAGCGTGTTCATCGAAAACAATCGTTATTGAGCTTATTTTTGGCATTGTTGGAACTTTTTGGAATTTACAACTATTTGTTCTCACCAATCCCTTCCCCTTTGGAACTTTTTTACCACTCATATCTACTTTTAACTCCATCAAAATTCTGAATCACTAAGTACGTATTAAAAATTTATGGTGGCACCGTATTTATTCTAATAAACAGCGCCTCTAATAAACGGCGCAGCAAAAACACAATAAATACGGTATCTGGTTTTTGTTCATAATGGAATTTTTTCTTACAGTGCCTGTTTGGAAAACAAAATGACAAAGAAGCGTAATTATTCAGCGATCAACAATGAATCAAAGGATTGGACGGCGTCCAACGCAGAAGAAAAACGTAATTTGCAAATTGCCAACTTGAAATTATCTAACACCTATTTAGAGAAGAAAATCAAATTGGCAGAAACATTGGAATTTAAGGCTCAACTGGAAATACGTTTGTTGCAAAATCAACTCGGCGACAACAGTTCGCCAAATGTTTTGAGCCGAAGTGAAACTGCTCCTCCAAGCTACGGATGTAATTCCACAGATATGTCGGAAAATACGTATCAGTTTTTGTATTAAGCTACGAAAGTTCATGTTTCTTGTTTTAAAACTTGTTTTAAAAAAATATTAAAAATAAAAAATTTTGGAAAATATATAGTACGTTTTTTCTGTTTATTGAAGTTAAATACTTCAGTGTGTTAAATAAAAACCTCGGTTTTACTGATTAAAAGTTTGAACAATAAGATTACAACGCTGAGGAGCATCACTCTGAACATTGACATTATCATCTTGATCATCATTAAATGGCATATCTTCCTGATTATAATCATCAACTGCTAATAAGATATTGTGAAAAATGCAACATAGCTTTACAATTTCACCAGAAAATTCAGGCTTTAAACGTAAGAACTGTAGGCAGGCAAATCGTCTTTTTAAAATTCCAAACGAATTCTCGATAATTAGACGGGTGCTTTTGTGAGCCCTATTGTAAGCTTTTTCATTATTAGTCATCTGTGTATCTAGTTTTAAAATCGGCGTAACAAGCCAGTCGTTGTTAGGATATCCAGAATCGCTCAATAACACTGCACCAGGTATGGGTCGCCAGCCTTCCTCAAATCGTCCTGAAATTTATTTTACCGGAAAATAAAATGAAATTAGTACAAAATAATAATTTTGCTCAATTATGTAGCATGAGAATTTGATAAAATACTTTGTGTTGACTGCACTTTATGCGGAAAAAAGTTATCAGTCCAACAGTAACATTTAAAATGAGTAAGAACTTGATGAAAACATGCCTTATGCAGTGTGACCAAGAAATATTCTGCCGCAGTATTTCATGAAAAACGCCATCAAAAAACGTAGTCATTTAAAACATTATTATAACTTACTTAAAAACAAAACCCGGAAACATGTCCAAAAAATATGCAGACCTGCTTCTGCAAACAAAGCATAGAATTTAAATTATTTATCAGCAAACTTTAGCCCATTATACAAAATAAAAAAACTCGTAAAACGCACCACTTTTTTTAAAATACTTACCTACTCTAAAAGTACCAGGCTGACTTCCATTCACTGTTTTCCCCCAACGGACAGTTCCTGAAATTGGGAAATGGTCAAAAAATGTTTCTGTTGTGGAAAAACGTTCTTTAAAGCCATTATTCTCCAGAAATGCCTTATAACTTTTTTGCATTTTTTGACGTTTCTAAGCGTGTAGAAACACTTTACAAAATTTGTTTCGGAAAATACGAGTTTTCAGCGAATTGTGAAGGTACCACACAAAGCCGATGCAAAGAGAAACCCATATGTTCCCATTTTTTTTTCGAATCGGGCCTTAAAATAAAACTCCCGGGCCCGTAGGCCCGGTCGATCACTGTCTATTGAACTAAAAATCGCATCGTTACAGGGCACTGTTTTTTTGTACGGGCGGGACAAAGATTTTAGGCTCCGTACAAAGATTTTTTGGGCTCTTTGTGCATGATACAAAGAAACTTATCGGAACAAAGGTCGAAAATACACAAAAAAACGCTAAAAAAGTGGAATGTACAAAGAAAAATTCCTCCGTACAAAGATATTTTTTTAACTTTTGTCATATACAAAGTAGCTCGTACAAAAAAAACCAGTGATCCTTTATAGAGTTATTAAAGGAGTGTTTTCTGGGCCACCCTGTATAAGTCTCTTTCATGAACTTGTATCAATCTTTCTTGCAACGTTGCTTGTGCGCAAAACGCGTGCATCATTAACGCTTCCGGGCCATTGCGAATTAACGTAATAGAATTTATAATCAGGACCGCAAATCATCATGCAATTCAAAGAATGGAAGCCTTTTTGATTAACGTATTGCGGTTCATTGATACTTGGTGATCTGATCGGTACGTGAGTGCCATCAATGCACCCAATGACGCATGGAAAGTTTGCTATTCGATAAAACTTATTCACAATAGTTTCGATATTTTGAGGCCATTTAATTATCTTATCAAAGTAATAATTATTCAGAATCGTTACAACTTTGTGTACTTTTTGCGAAACCGTTGATTTATGCGGCCCATGTGCATCCCCAACAATTTGCATAAAGGATCAAGAGGCCAAATAACGAATACACAATAGCAGCTGCTCTTTTGGTTCCAATGGGAAATTTCTATCGCTATTAGCTGCTGAAAGATGACCGGTTTCTTGAATGATCTCCGTGATTATATATTTTGAAAACCGAAATCTTTCAGAAAAATCGTCCAAATCAAAGTTAACTCGTGGTCTAAGTAGTCTCCTCCTCACGTCAATGTCTTCCACATCACTGTTGTCCGATGAATCCGAAATTGCATGCATTATCACGAAAAATAATCTACTAGTTACGCATAAACGGTGCCCTCCGGAATAGTAGAAAAAACCCACTTTTTATTAACAAGTTGGCAGAAAATAACTGGTATAACATTTTGGTGCAACTTAAGCTGATAAACTAGTCCAAAAAACGCTAGTTTAGGAGAACTAGTATACTCATTAAAAAACTACTTGTTAAAACTTTGGTGCAACCGGAATGACTAATGTTCTAGTTAAAGATTTACTTGTAAAAAATTTTGGTGCAACTCTAGTTACTGGTTTCCTTCAAACTTGTAGCTAGTTATGAGTTACAAGTCGTTGGTGCGACTGGGCCCTGGGGGTTATCGTGGTTTAACCCCCAGAATGGCAACTGTCTCCTCGCTACAATGGTTGCAATCCATCTCCCCCAGAATCGTCGATTTTTCAAAAATATTCGAAAATTCGTTGAAAAAGTGCTTTTTAATTGTTTTCAGCTAGCTATCTATTTGCTCAAAAGTCTCGAATTTTTGGCGCTTGGCACCAGAAACACATTTTATTTTTCCTCATATTAATTTATCATAATTATACATGATACATGTAAAGTGCTTGAGCATCGGACCAATGAAAAATGTTTAGAAAATAATGCAACAATAAAGCCCATAGAGGTAAAATGTTCATGCTATAAGTGCTTAAAATTTACTAGCATACATGCTACTTTTAAAGGTAATTCATGTTCCCAGCCGCCCCTTCCTCCAAATGGGCATCTAAGTAAATTATACCAAATTGTGAACGTCCTGGAGACCAACACAATATATATATAGCATACGCACACATTAAACGGAACTGTGTACATATGGAAGGAATATTGATTTTAAATTAAAAAAGACAATATAGAAAGGCAATAATGCCCGTTCGCATCAATTAATTAATTTTCATTAATTTTGATCAAGAAATGTAAGATTGTGGGTTATCTCTGAATAATTATGATTCGCTTGATAATATGATTTTTACAATACTTCTTAAAACAGAAATTTTTATGGAGGATCCTTTTTCAGCAAAATGCCTGAAAGTTTATCAATTTTTCTTATTTTTATTACAAGTCATCATATACATTTGTATATACGCAGGCCCGTATTCATTATTCGACCAAGGAGGGGCGGACTTTATATCAATTGATTCTGAATCGTTTGTTAATTTTAGCAATTTTTTTACCTTGATTTTTCCGAAATTTTCCAGCGCTTTGCGCCGGATAGTACTCATTAATTACATTTACTGACTTTTTTAGCGTTCTAAAAATTTCATTTTAATATTAATAGAGTAATTATGTACAGAATATGGATTTTTATTTTCTACAATGATTGTGTGAGTATGTTTTCGGTGCTTTGTGCTGATTTTTGCACTAAGTTTTTCGTAGAAAAGTTTTGAGATTTTTACCTCTTTCGGATCAGAAATAATTATATCCATCAAAAGACAAAAAACCAGATACTTTAAGATAAATGAACACCTGTTAGAAAATCCTGGATCCGCCACTGAGAAAAATGTCATTTTTGTGATGGCGTTTCATGCAAAAGTATATAAGGCACTTATTAGAAGGTGCAAAGCCCGAAAATTGTATCATATCCTAGCAAAGAGACAATTTTTTAATCTTTTCCTGCATAATCTTACCTGTCAGAATTTTAGCATGACGGTCGTCCCTTACCTTAATTTTTTTGCTGTGTGTACACACTGGTTGCGAATTTTGAAACCAAAAAGACGAATTCTTAACGCTCAAAATTTTTCTTGAATCTCAGGAGCGTTTGTAGAGTTCTTCAATGTCTTCTGATTAAAAATATCACTCATATTAATTTTCTTTTCCTAGTTTAGTTCAAACATAGCAGAATAATGGAAACAAAAAGTTCTAATCACTCAGGTCCGGTACTGGGTCTAGAGCTCTCGATTATAAGAGTAAAAGAACATGATTTTTCGAATACAATGAATAATAGAACCATCAAGAGGGTAGGTAGGTTTGTCCCTCTCCCAAAATTAGTTAGTCATCGAAATCATTACACAGCAGACTAACCAAACAGGCGTCTTTGTATCATAACTTTGCACATAAAATGATTAATCGCGCAAACTATAGACATAATTATCTCTTTTTTTCCATAGATTTTCACAAGTTTAAGCTTCATGTTAATGAATTAGTGGTACAAGAGCCATTACACTTTTTATGTAGTGAATTCTAGGGTCGATGCGACACTCTTTAGAATTTTCATCCAACGCTGGACAGATTAAAGCAGGGCGGAGGGCGGCCGCCCCTCATTGGCCGAAAATACTTGGCGAGTTAAAGAATGGATAAGTAATTTGCAATCAGTATTGGCCGTCATTGATCATAATTTCTCAGATTTTTCAAAACGCTTAAATTTCGCTAATTTTCCAGCGCTTCACGCCATATTTTTGCTAAAATCAAATAATTTTTCCGCGCAAACTGTTCCAAAATTTTAAAATTTTCTAAAAAATTGTGACAAAAGCGATTGAAAATAAATGTAGACACTCGTAAAAGCCGAAAAAACGCTATTCAGTTTGTGAAGGGCATATTCTTTCAGACCTATTTCCGACTGTTTTTTGAAGAGTTGGGGTACCCGCTTAGAAAACTCTCAGTATCCGCTACTGCCTTAAACCGAAGTCGGTTGCCCTGCCTCATCCAGACAAAGTCAGAAAGGTTACGACAAATTTTATC
The DNA here is from genome assembly GCA_036768485.1 of Mermis nigrescens. Taxonomy (NCBI): domain Eukaryota; kingdom Metazoa; phylum Nematoda; class Enoplea; order Mermithida; family Mermithidae; genus Mermis; species Mermis nigrescens. The sequence continues at coordinate 19,349 of JAVLUZ010000229.1, forward strand.
AACAATCTTGTGTTTTTTTTGCACATTTTTAGATGTTTTTTCACCAAAAAAAAGTTGGAGGTCATCACCTCCCCTAAAATTGCCGATTAGCCCCACTCCGTAATCCGAGCCATGAAACGCATGGCTAGAGTCGTAAGCATGCATCAGTAGCAACCAAATTCTAGGGGTATTGATGAAATTGCAAAAAGTCCTAAAAATTCAACTCTGAGATTTCATGCGGTCTTTCGGCTTCTTGTGGGTTTCCCCTTTCTACATGAATGTATTCCATAAAGCAAAAAAAAATGCTCCGATGGAACAAAAAAGATGAATATACTTGGAATTGTGGATTATTATGGATGTAAAAGGAGGGGACTAGGAAAAATCTACCTAAAGTCGGAAAATCTGCTAAAAATCACACTTTCTCTAAGCAACGCAAAAAATCGATGTATATTCTGCGGCCAACAGATTAAAATAAATATTCAACCATAACAATGATTGAAACAGCAGCACGTTAGCTATGCAGTAGCTATGGGAAATGGTATTAAGTAAACTAACAGTCTTCCAAGCCAATTGAATGAAATAGCAAACATCGAAGACAATTGAAGACATGGTTGGTTAAAAACAGTAGGAAACACGTAAGTTGACTTGAAACAGACTTAATGTAGATACACTAGCATGCCCGAAACGATTGTGTGCACTAATCAATCGGCTCCTGCTTTGCTTGCTATAATGCTCATAACAAAACAAAACAACTTTAAATACAATACCTCTTAGTTTTCTATCAATCAGGTGCCAGCAATTTAAAAAAGTAACCTTGATAGATTACGTTTATACACTCTTATCTGAAACTTCGAACATTATTTAAAAAAGACACTTTTTTAGAGGCCGCAGAATATACATCGATTTTTTGCGTTGCTTAGAGAAAGTGTGATTTTTAGCAGATTTTCCGACTTTAGGTAGATTTTTCCTAGTCCCCTCCTTTTACATCCATAATAATCCACAATTCCAAGTATATTCATCTTTTTTGTTCCATCGGAGCATTTTTCTTTGCTAGTACACTACTTTTAATTAGCGTGATTTCAGTACATCAGTCAGTAAACACAATCAGTAATATGCCACAATAATGACAACAGTCCAGGAACGCGGAAAACAATATTGTTCTTAACATCAGCATTATCCTTTTTAAACAAGACAACCTTATTGACACCATCCATTTTCAAATTAAAACTCCATTAAGTTATTTCTTCTTAATGTGCAGTTCACTTATAATCAAGCACAAATATTTAACCAACGAATTCACATTGCAAATCCTCACTCAATCAATACACAAGCACAATGTGTTGTGACTTTTGAAATTGAAAACACCCAATTTTCAATTTTCAAATTGAAAATTGGATCAATTTTCAAATTGAAAATTGGGTGTTTGAATTTGCGATAAAGAAAATAATCAAAAGATAGTCACTTGGTTTATTTAAGCCGAGTAATAAAATAACGACCGTCCACCAATTCCAAACTAAACGCGACTAATCTGATCACTATGAAAAAGTTTTGAAAAATGAGCTTGCTAAGCGAGAGTTGTAAACCAAGAGAAACTTAAAGTTAAAACCTACTATTAAATTATTAAGAGACTTATAAAAGATTTTAAACTTTAAGAAAATGGAAAAGGCGGGATGTTGGTAAATTAGAAGGCAAAGTTTTTCGGCAAAAATTCAAAAACTTCACGCAAATATGAAATGTAAGGAACACTAACGCTTCGATTTGGTTGTAAAATAAATTTGTAGTATAGACTACATATTAACAACAAATGAATAGTGCAAACTTTACACAACTACTAGGTGTAGAGAATACTAACAGTTTACGGCTTATTAATGTACATGATTACAATAAAGCTGCATATCTTTGTCGACTTCTGTGCACAGTAGTGTGATTGCTGGTTCATTTTAAACCACTTTTGCAGGCAATTTACATCAATTAAACGATAGCTCTCCATGTGCAGGATTTTGTGAAACATATTATAAACACGGCTAAGAAGGATTTAACTTTAATGCAACCCATTTAAGACAAAATTACATCTCTTCAATGATCTAAGGACACTTGAACATAATTTTTAAATCACTTTAGATTACTTTTGAGGGTAAACAAACTCACTTAATTGATGTCTCACATATGAATCCTTGAAAATTTCTTGACTTCAGTTACAAAGTCTCTGCAAGTCTATCGAATTAAGGTTAACACGTAATGTAAACTTTACACAAACACATAGCGTAAAGAATATTTTAGTCGGATTCGTAATTTTGATATTGCTCCCATATTACTTTCAACATTTATTTAAAAATGAGTCCATAATGTTTTAAAGACAATAAACATTAGGTTTAAACCACTTTGCAATACTGCTGAGTGTAAGCAAGCGCGCCCAACTGACGTATATATTTCATTCCCTGTAAATTTTTATATCTCAGGAAAAAATTTCGGATTTTGCAATGCTCTAGAACAAAGGCTAACATGCAGTGTAAAAAATTACTCGGATATTATGATCAACATTCATGAAAAAATTATGTCTCTACAATGGTCTGAGGACATATAAACAATGAGTGTAAACTACTTTACATCACTGTTGGATGTAAACAAACGCACCTACGTGACGTCTCACATATGATCCTTTGAAAACTTCTAGACTCCAGGAAAAAATTAGGTTTCTGGAATGCTCAAAAACGAAGATAAATACATATGTAGTGTAAACTTCATGTAAACACCTAGTGTAAAAAAGATTTTAGTCAGATTCGTAATTTTGATATTGTTCCGATATTACGATTAATATTTATGAAAAAATTAAGTCTACATAATGTTCTATGATCAAACTAACAATTGGTGTAAACTACTTTACAACACCGTAGAGTGTAAACATATGTGCCAGACTGGCATATCAAATTTGGTTCCTGGTCCATTTCTAGACTTGATAAACGTGTCCCTGACTCGTATCCGGAGAAGCAGGCAGAAAAAACAAGACAGAAACGCATTTTAGACTCCAAATTTTTGACTTTACACTCGCTAAATATTAATGTATAGACAATTTGCTTTGACATGCATCCGATATAAAGCACTTTATTTTTATTCTATTAGACTTATCCTGACTTCTGGACGGAGAAAGTGGCGAACAAAAAACGCAACAAAAACGTATTTTCCATCATTTAGAACACTGTAAACTTTAAAATTCCGTACCGAACTCCCCATTGAGTTTAAAGAAATTCGGTTTGGTACAATTTGTAGCTTTTAAATCGTAGTACATTCCTGTGTGCCAAAATTCTGTTGCAAAATTATTTGGCATGATTTATCAATCAAACTTCGGAAAAAACGTGTTTTTTAGCCCATTTTTTACCTCTGATTTCGAACTTTACACCCCCATAAATAACTCAATATTGCGTTTTTTTAAATGCGGTTTGCTGCGATGTTTAGCCCCTGTAAGGCACTTTATTAATGCTGTCTTCGATTTGCACTGACTCATAAGCGGAAAAATTTGGCAGAGAAATCTTAGTTAAAATCCGTTTTTTTACACCATCCACTAGAGTGTAAACTTTAAACCCCAGGATCTAACTCACCATAGAGCATAGAAGACTTTGCTTATATGCAGAATGTAGCCCTTGATCCGCTCTACATTTCTGTCAGAAAACATTTTAAAAACCTTATAACCGGAGTTAGTATCGGACATAGGAAGGTTGAAAACTCGACCAAAAAGTGCTTTTTCACCCCCAGATTTTCGCACTCTTTACACTGCCGTTCGATAAATAATGCGAATTTCAAAAAACAAAAAAAGTGTCATCTGTAGAATTCATCCCTCTATTATCCTATTCTGTTCAATCCTTCGAGTCATCAATACTCAGTTGTCCACATGCCGCAGTAAAAGGTCCCAAAATTTGTCCTATGTTATAACGTTACACAAAAACTTTACACCTTCTTTACACAGTCAATTTTGAGTTTCAAGAAAAACAAAAAAACACGGGCAGCGAATTTTTTTATTATCTTTCTTTTAAAAAAACCGCACCTTCCAGAAGTGTCCCGTTATAGCTGTTGGGGGGGGTGCCCAGGTGTTGGGGGTACCCAAGTATATTATAGGTAACGCGCTAACGCGCTACCTATGATACCTTTATATGATAGTATTTGTGTGGAAGATAGCGTTTCTGTTTAGTTGTAATACGTTTTGACGATTCCGGCAAACATAACTTTTTGTAAAACCCTAATGGATGGCGTACACGCATCACTCTAACAGAAAAGAGATGAGCGTAAAAATTATGTCGGAATTTGTATTGTAATCATGATATTCAGTACTGTGTGACATTTTTGCAATTAGTTACTTTAGAATGAAAAATCATAGTGGACTTCTTAATATTAATAATTATAAATATTAATCAACTTTTATTAATATTAATAATCATTAATAATTATTTTAATATTAGTAATAATTATTCATATTAATTAACTTTTATTACTATTAATAACTATTAATATTAATGATTCATAATTAATTTCAATATTAAAAATTGAAACAAGCTAGGTGTTCATAAACACACAGAATGATTCTTTTAGCTGCCTGTATAGCTATATGTATACATAGATAGGTATTGGTACCATTGGCTTAGGTGTGAGCTACTGATTCTTAGGTTAGTTGTATGCATACACATCTTTGTGTCAATCGTGTAAACTTCGGTACCAATCCCAAATATGATTTTAAGTCAAGATTAAAAGCATTTGAATTGCCCGCTACTTTTTTATATAGGTATGTAGGTACTTGAGCGTATATTGCAAGGGAACAGAGCACATAATATTTTCTATTGAGTACAAAATCATTTGCAGAAACTTCGTTTTTGAACCAAAGCGTATTAATTCCTAGAAAAGTTCTGTGAAACGTGTTGGAGAAATTAGCTGTGCTTCTAAAATCTTTTTATGAAGCAGATTTTTCGAGCGAAAATAAGTAAACAATGTTTGAAATAACACTGGGTCCTCGGATACCATCAAGATCGATACTAGTGGTCGGAGATCTACTTCATCTAATTTTGAGGTTTTTTTTGTGGTCTCTGATTGCTTACATGCGCTAGGGGTTCAAAAACAAAAAGAGAACATAAGAACCATACATGTTTTTGGGGCTGGCAGGTGTTTAAGGGATTTCACCCAGCCCCCCCCCCCACCCTAAAAATAGCCGCAACCCTCCCAAAATTGTCAATTTTTGTAAAAATTTGTGGCCTTTTAAGCATTTTTAGCTTATTTTTTGGCTCAAAACTCAAATGTTCGGCCATTTTTTGACTATATTTCGTTCAATTTACTTGATTTTTTATTTTTTCAAATTTTTTTATGTTCCTCTGTTCTAGAAGGAAGGAGCATTGTCCAAAACGTCAAACGTGTAAGTCAAGGCAGACAATATAATATCATTTTAGTAGATAAACTAACTTCCACAAAAGCAGAATGTTTTAAGGAAATCACAGCATCGTCGTTGGCTGGAGCCATTAGAAGAAATTGAAAAAGAAAAAATTAAAAAAACTGCAGAATATGCTATATCATACAAAATTTCAGCTGTTCTAAAAATAATACTTTACAGATATGTACTTAGTAAAATTTCAATTGTTATGGCAGAAGAAGTCTAGCATGGCCGGACAAGGTCAGTCACACAGTTATTTGGCCTGATATAAATACAGGCTCGCCCTGTGTCTACTGAGGCGACACAGAAACGGGCTCTTGTATTACCTTCGGGAGTTACTTAGGTACCTATGCTGCTCTCAGTGCTGACCAGGTTCCTAAAGTGCGTATTGCAATTCTAAACCCTTTGCCCCTTCTGACTTACGGCTTTGACTCCCTCAGTCCTAATATTGCTTGACCGCTTTCCATCGGGAGTCTCAGCAGCTACATACGCCCTATGTTCTAGCTCTAGTACCTACCTAATCCTGGAATGCTCGTGAAGTCAGTTGACCTATGTATCTCAACCCCAGTCTCAAGTTGATTATTTAACTTGTTTTCAAACCAATAATCGCTTTCGGAAATGTTTTGGTTCCTGAAAATGTGTAGCACTCTGAAATTTGAAATCAACAACAGCGAGCTCTCAACTGGGCAGTCATCATAAAAGATTAAATATGATTTAAGCTATTTTTTCGTTGAGAGAAAGATAAGAGACTTTTCGAAAATAAAGTAAGAATCAGACCAAACATTATTTACCTTGCCAAATCGGTCAGAATAAAATATAAAATAAATCGTTGTGGCCACCCAACCTACCCTCAATGTATATTATCTCTGGGCGGTTATTTTTCCGCTAATCACTGACACTAATAACAAAAGCACGGCTGAAGCCGGTGCAAAACAAATAAAGGAAAGAACTGCTCCGTGGGGTAAAACATACAACTCGGCCCAGACTCCAACTAACTCTACCAAACAAGGGCAGATACAGTGAAATGATGTCTAGTAGACATCGAAAACAAATTGAACAACGAGAAAAATTACGTTTTACCAAGTCATAAGACCAATGTATTTACAGCGGGAATGCACACAATTAATCTACTGATGTTAACATATACGTAACTCTGCTTTACTGGACAAGTACCTAAAGGATTTTGAATTGAAAGATGGGGGTTAAATGAGAACTGAAGGCATAACCTCGAGCTAGCACATCACTAGGGTGGCTACTCGAATAGTTATGAAAATAAAAATCAGAGCAAAAACCAAATTATCCCTCCTGTTACTAAGGGGTCACGCACCCTAGACTTACCAAGGTCTAGATCGAAAATCTATTCATTGGGGAGATGACAAAAATGAATAAAAATACATATTTCTGGTAGCCAAGAGCATGAGAATTTCAAAAATTTCAATAAGTTTGCACAAAACTGAAAACAATTGAAAAAAAAACGTATTTGAACATTCAAGAATGTGTAATAAATACAATCTGCAACATGTGTAACACATAATATAAAATCATGAAATCAAGCATTTCTAATCAAATATACATAGGTCAATACGTCTTGTTTTGCTCAATAAAGCATGTGTTGCAGTAAAAAAGAGGGTACTGGGAAGCTTGCCACATAAGAATTTATGGCCTTACAGTAAACTGCAAAAAACAGGCAACTAGATCACGGATCTAGAGCTCGGTAAAAGTAGGGTTAAGCAGAAACTTGGAATTAATGTAATTTTAACATTATTTTAACATATCCGTTCATTTTTGATTCTTTAAATTTTGGCATTATCTTTCTTGGTAACCACCCCATCAGCAAACTCCTATGTAACGGAGACATAGGAGTAAATTAAATAGAGTAAAAAATAAATTAAAAAAAGAGTAAAACATAAACTATGATAATCAGACTACAATAACCAGATATAACAACCCTTGGGACTTATCCAAAACAATTGAATGACTCCCTTTAAATTTATCCTCCTTGGAGTCATGTTTTGTGTAAGTACATACATACATATACGTCTCATACCTACATGTGTACGTAATGTAATAAGATTTATTGTAAGTGAAAATACAAAAATTTACTAGTGACCAACGGTTGGATATTCATTTTTGTATGCTCCAGAAATCTGGAATACGTATATTCATTCAATGTGCTAAAATGATTAATAACTTTATGCCCCAATTTAGCCTAATCATTCAACAGATCTTAATCCCACCACGATCCATCTTAGAAACGAAAATATTTTTCGGTCGAGTATTCATGAAACAAAAAGAGCAAAAAGTCTGTGTTATATTTCAGCAATGCACGGACGCAGGCTGATAGGTACATATTTATAGAACATTAGCATAAAAATTGCACATAATATTTTGCCATTATTGCTAAACTCGAATTGGTAGTCTTCTCGCAGATTTCTTTCAATTATGATATTCAAAAAAGTATCTATCATTTGTAGCGAAAAGTAAGTAGGTTTTGACAGATATTGGATAAAATTGCATTAATTTTCTATGTAGTCTACAAACAGTAATCATGTGATGAATATTACGCTCAAAATCGCATAATTATGAGAATAGTCTTGGTACCTAAATACATATGTATTTATTCGAAATTTCGTTTACTGTCGGAGTGCATCTTATCATAGGTACATAGGCGAATGCCTTCTCCATTTTTTTCCTTCATCACAAATTATTTAAATGTATATGCAACATTAGCCAGAATTTCCGCCAAAGGGGCAAGCACCAAACGTGGGCAGCAAGAAAAATTTCGGGGGCAAGATTTTTTGAAGGTAAAAAATGGCCTTAAAATGGTGGTATGGCGAAAAAACACCATTTTTTGACGTTTCTCATCGACCACTATCCATTGGCATCACAAAATTGCGAAAAAAACGAAAAGAATTTTCGGAACTTGAATTCTGGGTGGTTTTAGATTTCAGGGGGGGGGTATTTTGGGTTTCTGGGGGATGGCACACCCCCTTTCTGAATCTCCCTTATTTTTCTCATTATTTACAATTTAGTACAGCCATCTAGCTGGCTTATCAGGCAACTAATGAATTTTTATTATTAAGAGCACTTATTGTTATAACAATTCCTAGGCGGCGCTAGAAGGTGGGCCAGCTTCTTTCCAAGGCAGACAAAATTCCTAGGATACGTTTTTTTGTACATGACATAAATGGCAAAGGCTTGAAGAGTAAGTTACATAATAGGTATGGGTACACGTTTTACGAGCAAAGCACCTCCCGCTGGAGCTTTGTAAGCACTGCTAAACATGCAAAGGCCTACATGCAAATCATTGATATGGTCGGCTATAAGTAAATCATTGATGCCATTTACTAATGCCCCTACAAGACACTGTAGAACAAACGCGGCAACTGTGTAGGTACTAAAACTATAATTAGCAGTAACTTTCAATGGAGCTTTAGTGTTAAAATAGATGAGCAGCATTTAGGCATCGACAGATCAAGGAATGCATGGTTTTATGCATAACTTATTAAATTAACCTCGAATATGTAGGTTGGTATGTACATTTATAAATTGCAAATAATAATGCTCTCGTTTAAAAAATTTACATTTTGTTCAAAAAATAATTCACTGCTTTGTACTAGAAAATAAGAAAGCATATTTATTGAGAGTTCAAAATTGAAGACTATAGTGGAAATGCAGAAATAAACATTCATGAATTTTTTTACAAGTCAGTGAAAAATCTCGCGAACAAAATGTAAATTTTCAAATCCCCTGGCTTGCAATGGGCAGACTATGACTTGCTTCATTTTTACATGCAGCATGCAAGTTCCATGCGTAACAAGTACCTCACATACTTATTATTAACTGTCCTAATTCTTTACTCGCGCTATCAATGCCCATGCAACAAAATTCTTTAAAACGTGTTTCTTCGCATGCACTGCTTTAGCATTTTTAGCCTTTTTAATAGAAAAAACAAGGCAAGTCTGTAACAAGACGTTTGTCATGACATACAAGTATAGATATAAATAAAAAATTATTAAGGATACAAATAGCGTCCACTGGGTCAGTAGGCAACAAAGCTCGCTCCATGACAAAATTAATTGTATGCGTTTGTCGAGGGAATTCTTAAGTTGGTCAGGAAAGCTGCAAATTTTGAATGCAATCAAGACTGTACTTCCGAAGTTTATCTTTATCCATGCACAGTCCAGGGGAAACAATTAAAAGAGATATATAGCAAATAAGTTTGGGAGAGGGATTTATGTGTCAAGGAAATTGGAAATTGTTACACCATGACTCGGAGAGCTTTTTGAATCAAAATTAGCCTCAAAAACCGGTACACATGCCGGAACAGCTTATGAATTATGAATTAGAAAATTGTTTATTTTCATTAACTTTCATCTTTATTTTTCTCTTATTTTCCCCATAAGACTCTCCCATTTTTCCATTCTGAACAATTCGAACATCCTAGCCTCCATGTGCATATGTGGCTGGGACACATGGAAGAGGCACTCGAGCGATCTTTAGACCGCAGAATGAAAAAAAATGAATTTTTCCAGCTGAAAATTGAATATTTTCTTCGAAAGGGGCTTCAAAATGACGTCACTTTAGCGCTTATATCAGTTTTTGAGGTCATTTTGGTCCAAAGAAAGCTCCAACTCTTGACCCCCCCGACTGGCTGACCTCCCCAAATCCGTTATGCTCTGCATCTATGATTAGTAGGACTCAGGTAGGCCGTACAAAACATGTGTCTACATACAGCAACTTCTTCTCGAACTTCAAATAATTCTAAACTATTGCATTGTGCATCTTTTTAAAGCGGGTGTTTGAAAAAATACATAAATAAACTTCTCTGAGAACAAAATTGTGTGCAGTACACACATATGCACGTCAATGAGTAGTAAGGCGTCTTGTATTGATTCATGGTTCAGTAAAGAACTTCGCAGAAGTTCTATAGAAGTTCAATAAATAAGTTTGATCGAAGTTCTATAGAATACTGTCGAATTTCAAAGAAGTTCTATAGAAGATCGACAAAAGAACTTCAAAGAAGTTCTATAGAAGTTCAATAAGTCATCTCTGATGGAAGTTCTATAGAAGACTGTCGAACTATAGAAGTTCGATAAAGAACTTCGAGAAGTTCAAGAAGTTCTGTAGAAGTCCGATAAATAAGTTTGATTGGAGTTCTATATAAGACTGTCGAACTTCAATAAGACGCTAATCAAAAATCGATGAATTTTCAAAAGAACTTCAATCAAATGCACATCGAAGTTCTTTGAACTTCAAAACGAAGCGCGACAAATCTTTAATTGAACTTTCAATGTTGTGAAAATCGAAGTTCGACAGATCTTATATAGATTTTCAACAAATATACAAATTTAAGTTCTACAAGACCAAAACAATGAGGTCATATAAACTATGTGTGAGCAAATAGCAAGCAGGCGCGGATTTATAGGTGGGGGCGGCCGCCGCCCCCTTGGCCAAAACTATTCGGCGAGATAAAGAATGGATATGCAATTAGTAATGATTTTTAGCCGTCAGTGACCATAATTTCTAAATTTTGCCAGCGCTACGCGCCGGATGATATCTATTGATGAAATTTCTTAACTTTCTTGACGACCTGGAAGCCCATTTTCTGTTCTATTTTTGCATAGTTTTCTTCTATTTTCAATCGAAAATTTCGATGTTTCGCATTAAATGCTATAAAAACAGGAAATAAAGCATTAAATCATGCTTCTAGACGTCTATTCGCCTTAATTTCACAAATTTTCCGGCACTATGCGCCAGAGTTTTGTAAAAGTCAAAGAAATTTAACGATTTTCCGCACAAAATTGTCAAAAATTCTAAAATTTTTCGAAAAATATTGCGTCAAAAGTGATTTTATGTAAAAGTATACAATGTAAAACACAAACGAAAAAATGCTATTTCGTGCGTTAAGGGCAAATTTTCGGACCTATTTTTGACTGTTTTTGGAAAAGATGAGATACTGCCCCTCCCCCTTAGGAAAATCCTAGATCCGCCACTGATAGCAAGGGTCACTTAAATTTTAATTAATAGGCATGCATGTACATAGGTAAAACAAAAGGACCTAATACATGCTTCATTGTTGAATAATAACCTGGAATTGTATTGATTTTCGGTAGCCCATTTCTGAGTCATGTGGGACAGACTATAATTAATGCATGCGCCTACATAATTTATGCTCATCTTTGTTGGCAATACCATGACCTTGCACTCATCTGTTTAGCAACCCAAAGATGTTTTTCTATACGCACCTTCAAAACGTTCTCGCTCGAAAAAGATCTACAACTTGACTTGTTTTTAAATGAAATTACCAACATTGAATAAAATTGAAATTTGGAAATCCAGAAAGATATTTATTTGCAAGAAATGGAATAAGGCAAAGCTTTTTTGCAAGCATAAATCGATAAAATCAAAACTCACGCTTATGTTTAAATTGAGGTTTTTTAATCTGAAATTTAATATGTCATTTTCAACTAAACTTTACAGGTATCAATAAAGCAGCACAATTGTGATTTAAATTCTTGAATTAGTAAGAGTTATTTTTTCAATTTATAACGCTGCTTCGAATGAAGGAGCTCTTTTCTGATATTTAGTCTTAGCTTAATTTTATGATCCCTCAAAAAATAATTTAAGTTCGTTAACTTCAATTTTAAAATTTTACAACAATTTTAATTTTAAAAATTGTTTTCACATAGGTATATTATATTTTAAAAAATGTAACAACTTTGAAATTTGTATTGAAATTTTAATGTTAAATGCCTTTTAAAATAGTTATTTTTTAATAAAGATGAAAACAACTGTGTATGGTATAGTTGGTTTTACGCAAGCTTGGTCATAAATTTTAAAACTATTCCCGGCAATGAGCTGGCAGATTGTAATATAGCATTGATCTGATCTGATATATAATTATCGTGACCCTCGACTCGGTGTCTGATTAAAATTATTAGAATTTATGCACGAAGTTAGTGAAACAGACTAGGTACCTACATACATAAGCTGACATGAGCTGTATAGATAATTAATGAGCACAGCTTCTTTTGCACATGAAGTATATCTGATTCGGCACTTTACAGTATATATACAATGATAAAGCAGCATTCATTCATTCCCAGTGCTTAAAGTCGTTAGTGCTTAATAATGGGGTTAGGGTTGGCTGCAATGACAGAAATCTATCCTACTGTAGTCCACGTATTTGGGATGAGGTCAACATCACAAACCTACTATAACATACATATGTACGAGTATATGTATGCAACTGTGCCGGAGTGCATACATATGTATACATGTAGTGCACTCGGTGCAGGCAGGCCCATAATAAGGCATAAATTGTTTCATCCTGAGTGGAGAAAAAATCTGTTATTCTTCCTCATAACAAAGTATGGTGGCATGGCCAAAAGGTATACTCTACGAGACGGAATTCCTGAATGAAATTAGGAAACTTTATTCAGGTAGCCAATTTTAATTAAATGACTGAATTAGAAAAAGGATGGGTATACAATATGCGAGATAATTAAAAACAAGATGGAAAAATCGAATTTCTATTTCATTTGTCTCATGAACTAGGCGAATTAAATTGAAATGAAAGAAAGTCGGCACTCAAGAAAGTGTAGGCTTAAAATTTTTTGAATATACATACGCAGGTGCCTGATTTTCGGTTTTTTGACAAATGTCCTTAATTTAAAAACAACTTTAGAATAAATATGTCTACAGAATAATTATGTTGATTTTTGTACAATCAAATTCAATTAACAAACCATTTTCACTGTTTTAATATTTGTTTTGAACCTTCAATGGTTTGCTTTATGATTTTCGGAGTCTTGTCAATTAGCAAAATTGTTCAATTAAACACATTATCGTCAACATGGATGCATTAAATGAATTGAGAACATCGGCTAATTGGCTTGACTTTGAATACAAATGCCAGTTTGTTAGGTTGGGTTCCTAGAAAATATCGCTTCTAGCCTTTCATATGAAAATATTAACCTGCGCGCAAGTTGGACGGACTGTGTGTTTTGTCCGTTTGACGATCAGTACCTATATCATCTTGCCTTAAATAAGTATTACCTACATGCCACGATTACATGACCAATGACCCCTATTGTGATATGAGTCCTTTCTACTCGCCATTGTTTGATTCAACTCATAAATCAACTCAAGCCCACATTCATGATTTGCTATATAGTGTAATACTAGCAAAAACAAGATGTTGCCATACCTGGGTGTGGGGGTTTTTGAGGATAAACCAAAATACAAACCAAAATACCCCACAGAATTCAATTTTTGAAATTTTTTTTGTTTTTCTCTGCAATTTTTTGTGGCTAATGGATAGTGCTCGATGAGAAACGTGTTTTTTTGCCATAACACTATACCTAGGCGTGGGGGTGGGGAAGGGGGTATGCACTCCCCTAGAAACCAAAATACCCTTTAAACTTCAATTTTTAGAATTGTTTTGTTTTTTTCGCTATTTTGCGATGCCAACGGATAGTGCTTGATGAGAAACGTTGAAAAATGGTGTTTTTTGCCATACCGTGCACCCTCCAGATTTTTTGACCTTTGAAAAAATCTTGCATGCCCCAGAATTTGGTGCCACCCATACCTGGGCATGGAGGAGGGTTTGGAGGAACCCCCTCCCCGAGAAACCAAAATACCCCCTTCCCCTCCCAGAAACCAAAATGCCTCCCCCAGATTCAATTTTTGAAATTTTTTTGTCTTTTTTACAAGTTTTTGATGCCAATGGATAGTACTCAATGAGAAACGTTGAAAAATTGTTTTTTCCCCACCATACCACTATTTTTGAGGTCATTTTTTGACCTTTGAAAAAATCATGCAATCTATCCCCCAGGAACTTTGGTGGCGCCCACGCTATGGTGGTCGCCACACATAACAAAATAAAATTAAATTTTCAATCAGATAGCAAGGTCTTTAAAACTGACGATTGCGACCTAGAATTTATATTTCCAACCACAAACTCAGAAACTGAATTTAAATCTGATATCAGAAGTCCAGACATAACACTAATGAGCTAAATACTTGAGTTAGCTTTTAAAAACAAATATTCTTTCAAATTTTATGCGTCTAAAATTAAAAATTTAATATGAATTTTAGAGTTATTACATTTTTGATAATATACTGTACAAAAACAATTTTTTAAAATTGAAATTTTTGCAAAACTTCAAACATTTTTCGAACTCGAAACATTTTTTGACGGATCATAAAATTAAGCTGAGACTAAATGTAAGGAAAGGGCTCCTTCATTCGAACCTGTGTTATAAATTGAAAAAATATCGCTCAACTAATTTAAGAAATTAAATCGCAATTGTGCTGCTTTATTCATACCTGTAAACTTTGGTTGAAAATGGAAAAATCTACATCTCAGATTAAAAACCTCGATTTAAACATAAGCGTGAGCTTTGATTTTATCGATTTATGCTTGCAAAAAAGCTTTGCCTCATTCCATTTCTTTCAATGAAGTATCTTTCTAGATTTCCAAATTTCAAACTCATTTGATGTAATCGATTTCATTTAAAAACAAGTCAAGTCGTAGATCTTTTTCCAGCGAGAACGATTTGAAGGTGCATATAGAAAAGCGTGCTTGGGTAGCTTGCTGACCACATGAGTGCAAGGTCATGCTATCGCCAATGAAGATGAGCATAAATTACATATGTAGGCGCATGTTGACTAAAAAGCGCCTAATTGTTTTGGCCAAGCTTGGAGTATGCCACTCATCCAAGCTATGGAACATTGTTATTCAGAACGCCAATTAAGCTATATGTAAAAAAGCCATCGAAGGATAAGAAA
>JAVLUZ010000229.1:34546-101828 GCA_036768485.1 Mermis nigrescens
AAGAAAGTCGGCACTCAGGAAAGTGTAGGCTTTAAAATTTTTTGATATACATATGCAGGTGCCTGATTTTCGGATTTTTGACAAATGTCCTTGATTTAAAAACAACTTCAGAATAAATATGTCTACAGAATAATTATGTTGATTTTTGTACAATCTAATTCAATTAACAAACCATTTTAACTGTTTTAATATTTGTTTTGAACCTTCAATGGTTTGCTTTATGATTTTCGGAGTCTTATCATAAAAATTGTTCAATTAAACACATTATTCGTCAACATGGATGCATTAAATGAATGAGAACATCGGCTAATTGGCTTGACTTTGAATACAAATGCCAGTTTGTTAGGTTGGGTTCCTAGAAAATATCGGTTCTTGCCTTTCATATGAAAATATTAACCTGCGCGCAAGTTGGACGGACTGTGTGTTTTGTCCGTTTGACGATCAGTACCTATATCATCTTGCCTTAAATAAGTATTACCTACATGCCACGATTACATGACCAATGACCCCTATTGTGATATGAGTCCTTTCTACTCGCCATTGTTTGATTCAACTCATAAATCAACTCAAGCCCACATTCATGATTTGCTATATAGTGTAATACTAGCAAACAAGATGTTGCCATACCTGGGCGTGGGGGTTTTTGAGGGTAAACCAAAATACAAACCAAAATACCCCATCAGAATTCAATTTTTGAAATTTTTTTTCGTTTTTCTCTGCAATTTTTTGTGGCCAATGGATAGTGCTCAATGAAAAATGTGTTTTTTTAGCCATAACACTATACCTAGGCATGAGGGGTGGAGAAGGGGGTATGCACTCCCTCAGAAGCCAAAATACCCTTTAAACTTCAATTTTTAGAATTGTTTTGTTTTTTTCTAGCTATTTTGTGATGCCAACGGATAGTGCTTGATGAGAAACGTCTGAAAAATGGTGTTTTTTGCCATACCGTGCACCCTCCAGATTTTTTGACCTTTGGAAAAATCTTGCATGCCCTATAATTTGGTGCCACCCATACCTGGGTATGGAGGAGGGTTTGGAGGAACCCCCTCCCCGAGAAACCAAAATACCCCCTTCCCCTCCCAGAAACCAAAATACCTCCCCCAGATTCAATTTTTGAAATTTATTTTGTCTTTTTTACAAGTTTTTGATGCCAATGGATAGTACTCAATGAGAAACGTTGAAAAATTGTTTTTTTCCACCATACCACTATTTTTGAGGCCATTTTTTGACCTTTGAAAAAATCATGCAATCTATCCCCCAGAACTCTGGTGGCGCCCACCTATGGTGGTCGCCACACATAACAAAAATAAAATTAAATTTTCAATCAGATAGCAAGGGCTTTAAAACTGCGATTGCGACCTAGAATTTATATTTCCAACCACAAACTCAGAAATTGAATTTAAATCTGATATCAGGAGTCCAGACATAACACTAATGAGCTAAATACTTGAGTTAGCTTTTAAAAACAATATTCTTTCAAATTTTATGCGTCTAAAATTAAAATTTTAATATGAATTTTAGAGTTATTACATTTTTGATAATATACTGTACAAAAACAATTTTTGAAAATTGAAATTTTTGCAAAATTTCAAAATTTTTCGAACTCAAAACATTTTTTGACGGATCATAAAATTAAGCTGAGACTAAATGTAAGGAAAGGGCTCCTTCATTCGAACCAGCATTTATAAATTGAAAAAATATCGCTCAACTAATTTTAGAATTTAAATCACAATTGTGCTGCTTTATTCATACCTGTAAAGTTTGGTTGAAAATGGAAAAATCTAAATCTCAGATTAAAAAACTCGATTTAATCATAAGCGTGAGCTTTGATTTTATCGATTTATGCTTGCAAAAAAGCTTTGCCTTATTCCATTTCTTTCAATGAAATATCTTTCTAGATTTCTAAATTTCAAACTCATTTGATGTAAGTCGATTTCATTTAAAAACAAGTCAAGTCGTAGATCTTTTTCCAGCAAGAACGTTTTGAAGGTGCATATAGAAAAGCGTGATTGGGTAGCTTGCTGATCAGATGAGTGCAAGGTCATGCTATCGCCAAGGAAGATGAGCATAAATTATGTAGGCGCATGCATTAATTATAGTCTGTTTCACTTGACTCGGAAATGGGCTACCGAAAATCAATACAATTCCAGATTATTATTCAACAAGGTTAGGTACTTAGGTACCTATGAAAATATTTAGGACAGATGCATTACCTGTGTATTAGTTTAGAATTGCTAATCAAGCATCCCCAGGATTTGATCGCTGAAAGCATGACCTGACCACTACTATACGAAATAAATGTAGGTGTCTCCGTGAAACCCTTTATATAAATTATTAGGTTGATGTCGCAAGTCAGCCAAAATTCTATAAGGCTGAAATTCTTTTCGTTTATGTACTATGCATGCCTATTAATTAAAATTTAAATGACCCTTGCTATTTGCTCACGCAAAGATTATATGACATCATTTTTTGGTCTCTTAGAACCTCAATTTGTATGTTTGTTGAAGTTCTATAAAAGATCTGTTGAACTTCGATTTGCACAACATCAAAGTTCTATTAACAGATTTGTCGCACTGTGTCTCGAAGTTTGACGAACTTTGATGTGCATTCTATTGAAGTTCTTTTAAAAATTTATCGAACTTCAATTAGTGTCTTATCGAAGTTCGACAGTCTTCTATAGAACTCCAATCAAAGTTATTTATCGAACTTCTATAGAACTTCTTCAAACTTCTTTGTCGAACTTCTATCGACTTTCTCCAAAAATTGACAGTCTTCTATAGAAATTCTAACAGTTATTTATCAAACTTCTATAGAACTTCTTCAAAGTTCTTTATCAAACTTCTATAGAACTTCTTTGAAGTTTGACAGTCTTCTTTATGAACTTTTATCAAAGTTATTCATTGAACTTCTATAAAACTTCTTCAAACTCCTTTATCAAACTTCTATAGAACTTCTTCAAAGTTTGACAGTCTTCTACAGAACTTCTATCAAAGTTATTTATTGAAGTCCTATAGAACTTCTTCGAAGTTCTTCACAGAACCATGAATTAATACAAGACGCCTAACAAGGGATCAACTATTATGCAGCCAAAATGGCTACATGGTTAATCAGCGTGTCGTTAATTATGCATATTGAAGCAGTGATTAAAAGCAAAAATAACTTCAGAGGCAGAAGTACATAAGCAAAATTTTTAGAACAGAGAAAACTGAAGGTATCAGCCAATTTGGCGTTCCTTAGTCTATGTGAATAAAAATAAAGCCACCTAGTGATGAGTTAGAGGCAAAAAACCACAACCATACATTTTATTGCCATGTTATAACATAGAAGTAAAAGCACAAATCCGAATCTTTGAAGCAAAAAGTACATAAGACAAATTTGATGAAAATGAATATGTAACTAACTAGACTGATACTAGAAATATTGTGGATTCAGGATCTGCAGTGTAACTTCATGTATCTATAATATTCATTGAGATATATGGAAAAAACTGTGAAAAAAGTGCTATTCCAGGCCTTATTTCAGGACCAACAAAGTCCGGCAAAACAACTTTTGTCAAGCAATCAATTGAGAATAGAGCATGCCTAATTGATACTAAAATCAAAAAGATTTGGTGGTGCTTTGCAGAAAATCGGCCTCTTTATGCGTTTTGTTGACGTTTGCATCAATATGAACTTTCTTCATGCTTTTTAGCCTCAGGTAAACTTGAGGTATCCATGTTCACGTCATTTTTAGAAGAACAGGGCTATTGCGGAGGGAGTAAAGCTATGGCAGCTTAGTAATCTGCTATATGCGTGATGGAGGCAAATTATTGTGTGGCACAGAGCGATAAGCAGAGTTATTATAAGTATTATGCGGTTCTGGCGGATTACTCACATAGGGATTATTTTGGCGATAATCATAAGATGGAAAGTGATTATTGTAATTCTGACTTTGAAAAGTTTGACGGTAATTTGGTGCATAGTCATTGTAGTTTTGTTGGAAAATTGGGCGCGAGCATCTCAAATTGAAACATGTGTCAGAATTTTGTGACATAGGTTGCCGATTTTGGCCTTGATGAAGATATCTAGACTTAGACGGCTGACGATTATGATAATTTGGGCGTGATGAAGAGCGATCGCAATTATTCTATGAGCGCAATTGACTATGTGGATGCACAGGAAAATCATGTTTCAAATGTTGCGCGTTTTCATCTGATTTGCACTGCTTTAGCCATTTATAACATTCGTCTTGCATGTGACCGTTTCTTTTACAGTATGTGCAATATTTTTGCGATATATTCTCGTCATTTTCAGGGCGGTATGAGCGATTATATCTTTTAGTGTGCGGGCAATCAGAATTAAAATTACTAGCAAAAGGCGCAGTTTCATTAGGCAAAGAACCGCCAGTAGGAGTGGCAATTGCTGACACATAAGGTGTTAGCGCTTTTTTTGCTGCAAGCTGACAATTAGCAAACTCTGCACATTTTGCATTATGTAAAAAGAGGTGTTCACTGATACGCTGCAGTAGAAATATTTGGGTAATAGACCGCACTTTAGTTGATGCCTGAGCGATTGAATTAAATTGCGACAAATCAACCGCAATTTGGGGTTGCGTGCGCCTCAATTCTTGATGAATCACAAGATAATATGCTTGCTCAGATTCATTAGACTGTTGCTCATGCTCAAGAAAACAATCATATAAAGCATTGTGATTGAGTGGGTGAAATTCTGCGATCATAGCACACTTAGTTTTTGTATATGATTTATGCACTTCCGCAGGTCAGAAGCTTCATATAAACTCAGACACATAATTGTCAAAAAATCGATGACAAAAGTTCAGCTCTCTCAGCTTAATTGATTTTATTCACATTTGCCAAACGTTCAAATTCAGTAAAATTTTACATATATCCGTTCATTCACCTTGAAAAGCTTTTCTACTAGCAACTGCAATATGCATTTGCTGCAAAAACAGAGCACAATTAATGCCACCTGATAAAGATGATACCTCATTTGAGGATGAAGATGAATATGAGTTATGGCGAGTAGCGACGCGAGCTGCGATTATGACGCTGAGCGATGCAAATGTTTGTGCTGCAAATGATTAGATTCCTCATCAGAAAAATGTGACGCTGATGTTGATTTGGCGGTCGCAAATTTATACCATCATTCATGCGTATAGAGTCACCATTAGGGGTAATAAATTACTCCATGGTGGTAAAATATCATCTCTCTGAATGCGAAGCATGCTGCAACCACACGTGGGCATGGGGAGGTTGGGGGTATGCATCAGCCCGTAAGTTGAAAAACTCCCCAGAATTCAAATTTTGAAATTTTTTTGCTTTTTTGGCGATTTTTGGATGCCATTGGATAGTGCTTGATGAGAAACGTCGGAAAATGGTGTTTTTTTGCCTTACAATAACTTTTAAGACCATTATTTGACCTTTGAAAATTTGTTCACCCCCTCCATCAGAATTTTGTTGCTGCCCACCTATGGCTGCAACTGCACGTATTCTACATTAGGAGGAAAATGTTGCAAAGGCAGCGGATTCAAAGATGATTGAGACATATTATTCACAGAATTAGGTAGAAACTCAGCAGATTGCTGATTTAATAACTGCTGCAAAATATGAGAAGCATTAGGTACAAGCTCAGCAAATTGCTGATTTAACGACTGATGCTAAATGCTAGGTAAAATTATCCAGAAATGGGTTTTTGCAATTGCTGCATGGCTATATGCGAAGTAATGGATGCAAAATCAGCAGGTGGGCGCTCTCTCATGGGTAATATAGGCTTAAAAGTCTTTTCAGACGTGAGTTCGTTCTAGGCTTAGGATTAGTATTCTGTGGCCGAATAATAGGTGATGAATTATTGGAGTCTATTTCCGAATGTACAGACTGTTTGATACGCCGTTTAGATCATTCAACAGGAATGTCATTGATTATGTTTTTGTCAGATTTGATTGCTGAGACTGAACTGCCTCTTGGCGACCAGAAGACAAAACTGCATGCAATAAATTATCAATTTTATCATTAATTGATGCATTTCTTGCACTTTTTCACAATCAGACTGCTCAATATGTTTTGATAAACGTGCACACCGAAGATTCATTTGCTGTATATTTTCAATAAAATCAGAAAGAATTCGCTCAGAAATAACTGGATTAGGCGATTTTGCTCATCGTTTTGTCTGCTGAGAAATAGTTTCTATCAATATCATCAAAGCACAAATGAGCAATTGAGAACCATTTTGAAGGTTATCAGTTGTACGAATAATTAGATTATTAACAAACTGTTTTGTCAGAATGCATTTTGCTACATGCATTGACAGAGTTTCCGGTTAGTAGTATAAGGCGTGTGCCCCTAGGGTGCAATGTTATAACATGGCCTGTGTTATAGCATAGGCGGAAGGGCTCAGAATCTGCTCCCTGGCTTTCCTCAAGGAGCAATGCTTTAGCATAGGCTGTGTTGTAGCATAGGAGAGGGTCGGACCTGTCCGGGGAGGGGGCGACGTCCAGCCCAGGGCCAGAGGGGAAATTTCCCTAGGGGAAATTTATGGGGGAAGTTTCCATTGGGGAAATTTCTCTGAGGAAAACTTGAAATAAGTATGAATCAAGAACCAGTAGGTCGGATCAGGCTCAAATATTTCAAGGTGTGTTAGATATACGTTAGGTATGCCATGTACAAAATTTTAGCGCGCAGCCTACAGTATACCAGCATTAGTTTACACTTTTGCATAACTCAAGAACCAATGGCCGGATTTTGTTCAAAATTTTCATGATATGATGTATATAGGCGAGGCATGCTGCGCACAGAATTTTAGCGCGCAGCCTACAGTATACCAATTTACTTTACACTTTCTCATATAGTACTATAACTTTAGAAATAGAGGGCGGATTGGATTGAAATTTTAGGGGTAGAATAAATATCCTATTAGCAAACTATTACAAGAGTTTTGTGGAAATACCTACAGTATACCAATTTACTTTACACTTTCTCATTTGGTACTATAACTTTAGAATCAGCGGTCGGATTGGGTTGAAATTTTAGGAGTAGGATAAATAAATCTCAGCTGTGTTATGTACAAAATTTTAGCGCGCAACGTACAGTATGTCAATTTATTGTTTACAATGCTTGACTTTTTAGCAGTGATCAATTTTGTCTCCCCAAGAAAGATTGTCTGCATGCGCTTAGGCAAGGGCCCAGAGTCAGATAGGGGACACTACCGCCACTTTACACTGTATGATTTTAGCCAATACAGATGGATGACCATGCATGGGGAGCGGCGCCAGCCCAGCCCGGGGCCCCACATCAAACACTCATTTAATTTGTAAGCATTATATAGCACAGTATATGCTCATTGATTGATTGTTCGTGAAAGTATGCATAATATTCTTTTGCTTTCTCACTAAAATGTTGCCACAGATTAGCTAGGGTAGACAAATCACGAAAAGTAAAACATTGTTTGACAAGTTTGGAAAACTTGCTGAAAGCCTCAGCATCATTTTCTACTAAACTTTGTTTGTACTCAGCAGTTAGCTTAGACCAGAAGTACTTGCCTAAGGCAAAGGTGGATATGCTGTTCAGGTGAAGCAGGTGTAATAATAAATGATTATAAATTTTTTGTCCTTGATTCATGTTTAAAGCCGATACCTGAAATGCAGTTTGACAATTGTTTTGCCAAATTCAAAAGGCACAGGTTTATCTGAAAAAGGGCGATCTTTGCCTGCTGTTTAGCTTGTGGGAATTTTTAAGCCCTGAGGCTAGGTTTTACTTTGCGAACCTCCACACAAAAATCATTGATGAACACATAACTTCATCCATTATGTCATCAGTATTGATCTAAAAATTTACAAGGTTTGGAATAATTTTTGTAAAGTTCGGAATATTTTTTGTAAAGTTTGGAATATTTTTTGTAAAGTTTGGAACACTTTTTGTAAAGTTTGGAATATTTTCTGTAAAATTTGGAATTTATTTTACATGCTTAAGCATAATACTTTTGTAAAGTTTGGAATATTTGTTGTAAAGTTTGGAATATTTTTTGTAAAGTTTGGAAAATTTTTTGTAAAGTTTGAAATATAATGTATCTAATCTGCATTTCTCAAAGCATTGTTGAAACTATTTTATATGCTCTGTGCAACTCATGCTCCTGTTTTGCACCTGTGAGGATCAATTTTCCACTGGTGAACAGCAAAAATGTTATATTTCTGAATTTGTATATTAAATCAGGAAACAATTCCACTTCATACATGCATTTTCTTTTCACAAGCTCATAAAATTTGCAAAGATTAATGCGGAACCCTAAATTTGCCGAACCTGCAAACATATGGGGTTTCACCTTCAAATCATCACTTCTAGCTATTTAATGCATCTACAGCTGCTTTTATAGCACTTTCACCATCTTTCACTCTTTTGGCTCCAACACATACAATTTCATCCGATTTGAAAATCAGTAATGTTGTCTGAGGTAGTCGAAATACAATTCCTGGAAATCTCAAATAATTGTATTGTGCAGTCTTTGGTAATTTCTGATAGATTTCTTAGAGGTTAAGCGTATGGGGTAGTGCTGTAGTCAGTAAAATATTTTGTATAGTCACAATTTTTCTATAAATACTTCACTGATAAACTTATATTTATACCTAAAACCATGATGTTCCAACATCCTTTTACCTGCCTTATTTCAGGACCAACAAAGTCAGGCAAAACAACTATTGTCAAGCAATTAATTGAGAATAGAGCATGCCTAATTGATACTAAAATCAAAAGATTTGAGTGGTGCTTCGCAGAAAAATCGGCCTCTTTATAAAAAATTAAACAAGATTTTATTCTAAGAAGGGCTTCCTGATTTTAATTACCTAAAACAATTTAGTCATGCGCCTCAACTTTTGATTCTCGGTGATCTTATGCAGCAGAGCAAGGGTAATGCCCGGATTGTGCAACTTTTTACAAGGAGTTGTCATCATTGGAACATTAGCATTATATACATTGTTCAGAACGTTATCTTTGGTGGTCTTAGAACTTCACAGCATCAACTCTGATTATATAATTTTATTCAAACACCCTGCTGATCAGCTACAGGCAATAAATGCTTTCCATACAGCTCTATCCTGCCACTACTAAATATTTTCTAGAAGCTTATTCTGATGCTACTTCTCAGCCACATGGTTACCTTTAAATTGATTTAACTCAAAATGCTAGAGATGAGCTCAGGCTTATTACAAAATATTTTTAGCAGGCATCCAACTGTTTATATGCAGAAATCCATAAATACTAGCAGAGATATTGCGACAAAAAAGGGAAAAAATGGGTAAAGAACAATTAACACGCAATATTGGTTGTTTACATTTCCTAAGTCAAGCAAAAAACCTCAAAGAACCGCTATTATAAATACTGCCAGCAAAGATCAAATCCTTTGTCTCTGTGACTGTGCAAACAACTTTCTGAACGGTAATATTCCTTTTGATAAAAAGGATATAAATAAATTTCGAAGATATCAGAATCATATAAGATACCTAGCAAACAATAAGCAGGCAACTACAAAACAAAAGAAAGATATTAATTCAGGGTTGCCAGGTGCAGGAGAATTCTCCTGAATTCAGGAGAATCTAAAATTTTCAGGAGCAGGAGCAGGAGAATGGGCTTTTCAGGAGAAATTTCAGGAGAAGTTGTAAACATGCAGGAGAATGCAGGAGAATTTTTAAATGTCAGGAGAATTCAGTGGAATCCTGAAAATCTAGGAGAATTCAGGAGAATTTTCAAAACTTAGCAGCAAGTTATAATGATTATCATACATTAACCTACTTACTGTACTTACTGTAGTTAGTTAGTTGTATATAATTTTATACTTAGATCTTTCACATTAAGAATTTATTTCGTTCATAGTCAAGACCTAAGGTTAGTTAACTATATCCAAATAAGTTTCGTGCTTCCGTAGCAAATCATTCATTCATTCATTTATTTATTCACTTAATATCACGAAGTGCAGAAATACATAGCTTTACACACTGTCTAATTGTTTTTATCAGTTTCATGGACGTCTGCAAAGCGCCTATAAACATTTTTGATATATTTCAAAACGTAAGGATTTGCTTGCTACTTAAGTACTTACAATTAGTAATAAAATATTATTTATTTTTTCAAAAGACATTGCAAACAGGGCTCTTTTCAGAAATTATTGATGATGTAAGTGCAACTGAAAATTGGCGGTCACTGTTTTAAGCACAGAAACTGTTTTTTCGAATAATGTTTATTGTAAACAATGCAACCTCTGCTTTGCTTACCTATATCGAATGCTTCAGCTGAGCGCGTATTTTCAATCATGAATATCGTTAAAAATAAGTTAAGAAACCGCTTATTGTCCATTCAGTTGATGCTGTGATCACTGTTTGTTATGCCTTTGTCTTATGGAATATATCTCTTTCTAGCTTTAAGCCATCAAAACAGATGTTGTTGCGCTTTACGGATTCTATTTACATGACCAAAGATGTAGCTCCTGATTAGAGCTGCACACTTTTCAAATTTTACTACCTGGGTACCCAGCTATTTCATTACCTGGGTACCAGGTAATCCGGGTACTCAGGTACCGGGTATACCCGGTATACCCGGGTAGGACCATAGATAAAAGAGAATGCAGTGAACATTGTTTATTTACGGTTGACAGTGAGGTCTAGGGCAAAGTGATATTTAAGCAGTAAAATTATTGAAAAACTAATGCAAGATTAAATAGAATCAAGGCTTTAATCTGAAGAATTTGTATGCATTTAATAAAATTTAAGTCATTTTCATAATTCAAAGCAAAAAATTGTGAAGCAGGTATTGTATCTTCATAGCGTCATTAAAACATTTGAAGCAGGAAAACACACTGACGAAAAGCAATTTTGAAATCAACCGGAAATGAAAATTTATTCAGAAACAAGTCTAAGTCTATCTGGAGCTGACTGCAGAGACGTAATCAGAATTTTGGTTCGGGGGCATAAACGTTTTCATGTAGAATTTACGGCCTTTGTATTGACAAACAGTTCGGAATTCATAAGTAGCACAAAGTGCCAAGAAATTTAGTCATTTGTTCCACCTTTAACAGTTTGTAGCTCTGTGAATACTAATAATCTGAGAGAGCAGAAAATTACCAAATTTGTACAAAATAGTTTTGACAATTCAAGCTTCTAACAAGAAAACTGCGAATTACTAACTTTGACTGAAAATATTTTGAGTGATTCAGGCTTTTAAACGCAATGCTGGAGCTTTGCAAAAAAAGAAAGCACAGTAACTGGTGGCGCTATGCGCCGGAAAATTTTGACGTTTTTGCACATTAAACTCAATTTATACCGCTTAAATCATACAAAACAGACAAATTAATGCCGGCGCAAAACGCCGGAAATTTTCTAGAAATTCTTAACCCTTTTACCTGGCTTGTTCTCCCTAAAATCTCGTTGCACATGTACAACGAGATTTTATGACTGCAGGACGTCTGGGGTGGCGAGCGGGATCCGGGGCAGAGTCCCAGAAAATTTTGTAAAAAAAACATTTTAATTTTAAATAGTAACGTTAAAATTTTCGCAAAATCGGCCAAATCTCGGTTCGGAAGCAAGCCCAAAAACACTTAAAATTGATGAACTCCTACATTGCACAAACTGATCTGAAATGCGTTTTTCGACCTCTGCTAGGTACATAGCGCAGCAACGGGTTGCTGCCAATAAGATATAGAAAGATGTATCCATGAAAATTTTGTTCTTACTGTTTTCAGGCCCATTTGTGGCCTTCTAATTAACAAAATGCAGTTCAAAGAACAAGAAATGTGCAAAAACATCAGAAAATTTGGCCATTCCTCCCAATTAGAATAGGATTATGTGTCCTTGTAAAGAAAGATAAACGAAACAAAGAATAGACAAACTCGTTCACAATCATTTCCGCACTTTTACTATCATGCTCAACAAAGCATGTGCAGTTTTCATTCAACGAACAAATAGTGCATTAAATTACTGAAGTGATGTGAAGTGCTGGATTATTTTAGCTGATTCAAGCTTTTAAATTTGTTGGATCTATATAGCAATAAATAATAATGACTCGGCGCGGAAAATTTTGAAGTTTTTGCCTTTTTAAACTTAGTTTTCTGGACATACATTATTGCAACACAAAAAAACAATATTTCTACAAAATTTTGGGGCAGGTACCCCTAATGCCCCCTGGCTACGCCTATGGCTGACTGCATTTGGAACATCGATAGGCTTTGAACCAGGTCTATCTAAAACAGTTGCGTGCACGATGTGAATAAAAGTTGCACTTTAAATTTATATAATGGTCACAGAAGTGAATGAATTATAAAAAAGCGTTGCTAACAGATAATTTCTTGTTTAAATTTGTTCACAATGAAGAATAAGAAGAATTCGGCACAAATAAAATAATGTAACTAAAGAGCTGAATAATGGAATATGCCTAGACTGTATGTGCGATATATTGTGATAGTAGGAAATATTAACAGACTCGCTTATTTAACATTTTACGGTTGATTATATCAAATCACATGTACATTGTGATTCAGTCGCACTTTAGAAGCAATATGTTTCTAGGTTTCTAATTCAATTCTTAGCACATATTGCATAACTGCAGTGCTAATTTTCCATTTTATATTAGGGGATTCAGGTACCCGGGTAGTAAAATCATTTTCTACCCAGGTACCCGGGTATACCAGGTACTGGTACCCGTTCAGGTACCCGCATGCAGCTCTACTCCTGATGAAGATCAGGAATCTGTTATTGAATGTTTGTCAGCTGTTGATGTAGAATAAAATGTTATACTTTGTGGTGCAGCATTAGTCTTCCATTATTTTTGCATCTACCTGTATAATGCAGATGTGCTCCATGAGCTTTTTGTGAGAGAATTAATGTTCATTATTTAGCCTTGAGTGTCCTTAGGATTAACAGGCAAGAGATCAGAATAAAATAGTTGGGTGAACCAAGGTAAATTGGCCTGAGCATGCTTGATATGCATGTGTACATACAATTGCAGATCTGCTGTACAACCTTTCCTGCAAAATATGAGCCAGGAGAATTTTCAGGAGAATCAAAATATTTTCAGGAGAGTTGCAGGAGAATTTTTCCCTAATTTTACCTCTGTGCAGGAGAATCTGAATTTTGGGACCTGGCAACACTGGATATTATAATACAGGAAGGTGGTTTTCTTCCTCTTTTAATTACTCCCATACTTACAATAGCTGGTAGTGTGTTAGCTGATGCAATAGCTGGTAGAAAATAAACATTCTGAAAAAATGATTCTTATACCTGCTGAAATCAGCAAGCGGACTAAACCTATTGATCTTGTACTAGATTCCTTGGATAATGAATTGCAAAAAGTTTTGCATAGCAAAAGTATAGCTCCTGAAATAAAACTCATGAAATACAATCAGGTGCTTAGCAGATTTAAACAACTATATTAACAAAAGCAGCAGCCATATAGAGCTAGTATAGTTGAAGATACAAAGAATGCATTGAGTGATGAAGATGTGCTTGTTGGTATGCCAAAAATCAGATTCCAAAGGCAAAACCCCTTCTTCACTACATTTGTACAAACCCATTTATTGAAATTTAGCCTAATGGTGACCTTGTGATTGATGGCAATAGAATTAAAGGCTCAAAGATATAATGATCTTGCGCGTATATAATGATCTTGCATGTAAGCGTTATATAATGATCTTGCACATAAGAAAATGAGCAGGCACCCTGGCACAAAAGAATTGCTGTAAGAAAAAAATATATAAATAATTGCTGATTTATATAATCACACAAATGTTCCACTGGAAAGTATAGTAAATAGACAAGGTAAGGAGATTTTTGCTGCAGGTAGTGAATTTGACTGGGATGAAAGTCTATAAATACTTTCATATTTAATTCATCCAAACAAAATTTCAAATAAACATGTTTAATTTAATTCTAACGATTACAACATTTGGTAGGACTACTACACGGGGCAGACTGCCCAAACGGGCTATGGGTTGGAAGGGTATAAAGGCATCCCTTACCAGCAGGGCGTGGGTTTTGGCAGCTTTTTCCGTTCTGCTTTTCAGAATGGCAGTCACAGTTTTGCAGTCAATTGGTAAGCGAGTTGGAAAACATGCTCTAGTTGCAGGTTCAGACATAGCATCTGATTTGGCACAGGGAAAACCGCTTTTAAGTCTATTAAAGAGCACTCAAAGCGAGAAGCTGCTCAATTGTTTGATGAAGCCTCTCATGCTCTTCAGCAGCAGCAAGGAAAGGGTCTCGGTAACTGCCCAAAGTCTATAAATAATAGCATGATAGATGCTTTTTTAAAACAAAAACTGGCTCTCGTAAATGGAAAATCTATCTCCATTAACAAGACTGAACTGGACCTTTTTACGGTCCCTCCTACTCAAGTAGTGATGAAGCGTGGTTTTTGGCATGAAATTCAACCTACAAAGCCTATTATTAATGAGGGACCATATGAATTTAGACTACCTCCTGATCCACATTACGTTCAGCTCAATAAAAACTACATTTACATGCTACTGAGAATCAAAAACCAGTAGTTGCTGCTGGAGCAGCAGCGCCTGACTATGCGCCTATCAATCTTATTGGTAAGACTTTCTTTAAGCAGGTAAAATGCTTTTTAGGAGGCAAATTAGTTTTTGACAGCTATGATAAATATGCAAATAGATCGTATTTTGTAACCAAATTAAATTATGGGTATGATGCCAAGCAATCACATTTGCAATCTGCGCTGTACTTTCACAAAGGTGGAGGTGATGTTGACACAAAAGACAATGAAGTATTCAAAAAACGTTCGAAGATGAAAATGTTGTGGAAGTTGCAGCCCCACTGCACATTTGACATGTTGTTGAAAGACAGATATTTACTTAATTTTACCAATTTCTGCCTAGAATTATACAGAAATATTAATGCATTTGTTTTGCAGTGCATTGAGGATGTCAACCTTGACTTGAAAGTCTCACAAATGTAATTTTTTATTCGAAAAGTTGAGGTTTTGAACACTGTGAATTTAGCTCTTGAGCAAAGAATGCTTTCATATACGGCAAAATTTCCCATAAGGAGAGTAGCTTTGACTAATTTGCACATTTCAAATACTGCTACAGAAACGCCCAATTATACATTGCTTACTGGTCAGCTGCCTAGGCATATAGTGCTTGCTTGTGTTGAAGGCAGTGCTTATTGAGGCAATCTAGCAAAATCGCCTTTCAACTTCAAACCGTTCAGCATAAATGATGTAAAAGTAATGTGTTGAGGTATAACATATCCTGCTTACCCACTCAGCATTTCATTTAAGCATGACAGGTACTTGCAAGCCTATACTCAGATGTTTGATGCATTAGATATTGGGCATGAAGGTAATTTAATTAGCAGAGAAGAATTTAAAACAAGTCACTGCTTCTCTGTGTTCGATCTGACTCCTGATGCAGATGATGGAGGACACTTGGACCTAGTTCGTGAAGGAACAACAAGCATCGCTGTTAGGTTTTCTGAGAATTTGCCTGATTCAGGCATTGAAATCATTATATATGCTGAATTTGATAACTTAATAATGATTGATAAAAACCGAAACACGTTTCATGACCATGATGCCTAAACATGAACACTATTGAAATATTCAAAATTCTGCGACATAATAATACATTTGCAGACGTTTTCCCTATAGATCGTCTGCCACCGATAAGAACCTACCCTGCGGCTCTAGTTGTAAATTTGGACCACCAGTGAGGAACCAGGATCACACTGAGTCGTAACGCAATTTATTTTCAAAATAAGAAGCATTGCAACCATTTTGACAGCTATAGCTTGGAACCACCTGTGCAATTGCATAAATACATTTCTGATAATGCGCTCTCATTTACATACAATAATATGCAAGTACAAGGGCTTTTCTCAATCAGCTGTGGTCATATGTGTATCTACTTTTTGGTCTGCATGAGCAAAGGCATAAGTTTCACAAACATTGTTCTATCTATGCTCAGTAGAAAAAATTATAAATATTTCAATAAACTACGGTTATAAAAAATGGATATGAAACAGTTTTACATAACGCTTCTGAGCAATTCACAAGAAACAAATACTGCAGTCACTTTTGCTACCAATCTGCCTAAACAAATCGCATTAACTGGTGATTGGGAGATTGGGTTAGCTGGAATAATTCATGCAAATACATGGCACAATGTTGCCGAGGAGCAGAATATGATACAATTTTATGACATCGAAAACAATGTGTGACAAAAATTGCTTATTCCACGAGCAAGATATTTGAATATACATGACCTCATTCAAGCCATGAGGAATGGAATAAAAACAGTTAGCCAAATAGACAAATTTGATTACATGCAATATTTTGGCATAAAGTATGATGAAAATAGGAAATTTTGTAACTTAACAAGCAATACTGAATATATTCAAAGTGTAAAGCTGACAAAGCATTTAATGTATATGCTAGGATTTCTAGCGAGCCAGCTTAGCAATATAGATTATACTGTGAAAAAAGAATTGAGCATAGTTGCGGACCATTCAGCCAACATGCTAGGTGAAATGCATAACTTCTATGTATATTGCAATATAGTTGAGCCTCAAATTGTTGGAAATATTTTTGCACCACTTCTACAGGTTGTGAATATAGAAGGAAAATAT
Source organism: Mermis nigrescens (assembly GCA_036768485.1). Classification (NCBI taxonomy): domain Eukaryota; kingdom Metazoa; phylum Nematoda; class Enoplea; order Mermithida; family Mermithidae; genus Mermis; species Mermis nigrescens. The sequence continues at coordinate 51,161 of JAVLUZ010000229.1, forward strand.
ATGGATATTGTTATTCACGCATATATTAGTCCGCATTATATACCTGTGCTCAAAAAATTATTCAATACCATTGAAGTGAATATTAAAATGGATCAAGATAAGCCTCTACCTTTTGAATTTGGCAAAACAATTGTCAAACTGCATTTCAGGTATTGGCTATAAACATGGATCAAGGACAAAAAATTTATAATCATTTATTATTACACCTGCTTCGCCTGAACAGCGTATCCACCTTTGCCTTAGGCAAGTACTTCTGGTCTAAGCTAACTGCTGAGTACAAACAAAGTTTAGTAGAAAATGATGCTGAGGCTTTCAGCAATTTTTCCAAACTTGTCAAACAATGTTTTACTTTTTGTGATTTGCCTACCCTAGCTAATCTGTGGCAACATTTTAGTGAGAAAGCAAAAGAATATTATGCATATTTTCACAAACAATCAATCAATGAGCATATACTGTGCTATATAATGCTTACAAATTAAATGAGTGTTTGGCGTGGGGCCCTGGGCTGGGCTGGCGCCACTCCCCATGCATGGTCATCCATCCGTATTGGCAAAACTCATACAGTGTAACGTAATGGTAGTGTCCCCTATCTGACTCTGGGCCCTTGCCTAAGCGCATGCAGACAATCTTTCTTGGGGGAGACAAAATTGATCACTGCTAAAAATCAAGCATTGTAAACAATAAATTGACATACTGTACGTTGCGCGCTAAAATTTTGTACATGACACAGCTGAGATTTATTTATCCTACTCCTAAAATTTCAACCCAATCCAACTGCTGATTCTAAAGTTATAGTACCAAGTGAGAAAGTGTAAAGTAAATTGGTATACTGTAGGTATTTCCACAAAACTCTTGTAATAGTTTGCTAATAGGATATTTATTCTACCCCTAAAATTTCAATCCAATCCGCCTTCTATTTCTAAAGTTATAGTACTATATGAGAAAGTGTAAAGTAAATTGGTATACTGTAGGCTGCGCGCTAAAATTCTGTGCGCAGCTTGCCTCGCCTATATACATCATATCATGAAAATTTTGAACAAAATCCGGCCATTGGTTCTTGAGTTATGCAACACAGCCTATGCTAAAGCATTGCTCCCTGAAGAAAGCCATGGAGCAGATTCTGAGCCCCTCTGCCTATGCTATAACACAAACTATGTTATAACGTTAGCACCCTAGGGACACATGCCTTACTACTCCGGTTCCTGTACGGACACTACCGGTTGTCGATTTGTCATCCAAAGGTATTACGGAAGTGTTATCTGCCATAGGGGGTAAAATAGTATTATTGTTTGTCACAGAACTAGTTTGCTTGTTTTGCAGTTCACGCAGTGAACAAGGTGGCAGTGACAATTTTTTAGCTGGAGGAGTACAAAGAGTTTTCTTACCACCCATTTCAAAAATGGAACATTCAAGTATGAGACGTAAGGTAGAAGAAAATTTCACAAAAATCGGCTATTTTTTAATTCCGAAAAAATTTTCGAATCTGACCCTTCTAGAAAGTGGTTATTCAAAAACGTAACTGTGCTTGCCAATATAGCAAGAAGTACGCAATAGAGGCGAAGAAAAATTGTGTGTGTGGCGAAAAAAATATCGGTTAGTCACCTCACCTTAGGTATAGAGAAAAATACCAGTGACTTTGCCACGAAAACATGAAATGTTTGCCCTGAATGCTTAACTTAATTGTGTACTGCCTTGGCGCAAACAATACAACAAAAGCACAGGCAGAATATTACACATATTTAGATGGCCAAGAATAAATATTTTTGGGTAGAAAAATATGTAATATTAATTATGATGACTGACACCAGTTTGGTTGTCACGAGCAACCTAATTGCTCGTGACAACCAAACAACAACAGATTATAGGTACCTATGGGGCTTACTTAAGTACCTGGCTAACCTTAGCGCTGGTCAGGTTGCTATGGTGATTCACCTTTATTCAGCCACTTGAACCTCAATTTACTTACGACCTAAAATCTCCTAGGACCTAGTTTTGTCCTTACCTAGGGAGATTTAGGCGGCTACGCACTATATACCTAATGCGACAGTAATTAAGTAAACCCGGAATTATTCCTAGGTCAGTTGACGTATTTTCGACCAAAATAACAATTATTGCGAAAGTTTTGAGAGCTGGTTTTTGCAAATACCTATGGCAAAAAAAGAGCTCTAACTTAGAGAACTCTAAAAAAGAACTCTAACTATAACCCAGAGCTCTAACCTGGGCAGTCCTCCTTCATAAAAATTATGTAATAGTTTTTATGATTTTTAGAATCGAAAGTTGCATGATCGAATTTTTGATATAGTGAAAAACTAAAAAGGTGAGTCACCTCAATTTTACAACGAATTATCAAGTCACGGCCATCCACCAAATCCAAAGCTGCCTGCAGTATAGTGCACTCCAAGGCAACTAATTTTCGACATTTATATATACCAAACAATAAACAAAAACAAAAGTCGTTCGAATAGACAAAATAACAGGTGTACAAGCTAAATGCAACCACACCTGGGCGTGAGGGTTTGGGGTATGCACCCCCAAAACCAAAATACCCCTCCCCAGAAATCAAAATACCCCCCCAGAATTCAATTTTTTTAAATTTTTCCGTTTTTTGCAATTTTTTGATGCCAATGGATAGTGCTTGATGAGAAACGTCGAAAAATGGTGTTTTTATTGCCATACCCCATTTTTAAGGCCATTTTTCAACCTTTCAAAAATCTTACACCCCTACCCCCCAAAATTTTCTTGCTGCCCACATATGAATGCAACTATATGGCAAGAGCCATGGTCAAAGAATAATATGAATTAAGGGGTATGTGTAACAGAAAACAAAATTATGCTTATGACAATGATTTTAAGCAATAGGAATTGGATAATGGCGTCTGTATACAGTATTGATTTTTTCCAATCTCAACACAGGCTTATCCGGATTAGCAGTCATGTCACTTATGTTTTATATGATAAGAAAGGGGATGTATATTAAATCCACAGGATAGCTCACACTGCTTACCCCTCAGGGTACATACGTGACTTGCTAGTGAGACCAATCAGCGCTGAGTGGCTATATCATCACCGCGCTTCATACGGTCGGAATCATGATTCAACAGTGGACAATTCACCTCTTTTTGGCTAGAGCGCCGAATTCACAACTCAGCAAATATTGGGCCAAAATTAAAGCGGTAAAAAACGTTTTGCTTCATAACTCAACACGCATGTAGATACACCATCTACAACAATAAGATCAAAAGGTAAGAAAAAATTAAGAGCATAAATAAGAATTAAAACAAAGAGGCAAAATAAAAGAGAGCAATGGATTATGACAAGAAATAACAAAAAATACTGATGAGAAATAACACAAGAAATAAAACTAGAGCAATATAAGGCACATATGCATATGATGACTGTCTGAGCATGACTAAAACTGTGGTTATGTTGTAGCAACTGGGCCACTTAACATACATGAAGACCGCATTTAATTGTTGAACTTTCTTCAGTGGGATCTAAAACGAGCAAATCCCACTCAAATGGCATGATGAATTATAACCTGAATGCTGCTGGCCATTTTGGCAACTATCACAAAGTTTTATGTCCATGCCATTCAAAATCACTGGTGTTGGTCATTGTAATCGGGCATAGACGAGGAAAACTGCGAGTGGCAATGCAAACAATGATATGAAAAATTGTTGGTTAAGCACAGAGTACAGAAATGCGCTAGTGGTCATCATTGTGATCACATTTGGGCATGAAGGGTTGGGGGGTATGCAACCCCATAAGTTGGAATACACCCCCAGAATTCAAATTTTGAAATTTTTTTTCGCTTTTTAGCGATTTTTTGATGCCATTGGATAGTGTTCAATGAGAAACGTCAAAAAATTGTGTTTTTTGCCATATGAGCAATTTCAAGACCATTTTTTGACCTTTGAAAGTTTTTTCACCTAAACCCCTTTTCCCCAGAAATTTCAACTCCCCATAATTTTGGTGCTGCCCACCTATGATTGTGACTTGCAATCCTGTATCTATGAATGCAAAGAGTTTAACTCCATTAATTTGCACTATAATGGTGAGCAAATGGGTAGATGCGTGGCTGATTGATGGCATGTTAGCTAAATCAGTAGGTTTGATGTGCGGATTCAACTTTTTGTCGACAGCTAGTCGATTCTGTAGCTAATGATACTGATCAAGGAATGCTTGTGACACAAAATGCTGTTCCAATTTATCTGTAGTCGAAACAGATGATGCTACAAGGTGGTCATGATTATTTGATTAAGAAACATAACAGTGGGGGTTGAAGATACTGAGTACGTGACTGCTGGAGCATATAAAATGCATAGGTTCCTGCAAAAATTGTCAATATGTGTTATTTGGTTGACAACAATTATGAGAATGCTCTAAAAATGATTGCTTGCATATGCATCTCTATCATTTTTTTAATAACATATATTACTGTAGGTATTATGGTAGTTGTTTTGACGATTACTGTAATCTCAACAAAAATCTTCATTTGGGAGGATCTTGATAATCTGTAATTTTAAGACATAGATGGATACTGTGAATTTTAGAACACACGAGTATTATTTTGGTTAGGGTACTCCAGATCAAATGATGAATGATTGTTGAAATGATGGCCTAGATTGGTCACGCTGATGAGACATATACTCGCTGAAAGTGTGAGCATTGCTGTTATGATCTATGCGATCATTAACTTGAGGACGAAAAAAGCATTCATCTTGTGTATGACCCATTTGCTTGCAATAAACACAGTAGGGTGGCGTCAACATATTAGTTGTTTCTGGACTCAATGTTCAAAAAACATAGGTTGACCCGGTATCAGTCGGATGATACATAGAATGACAAAAATTACCTTTTGGCAACATGCTACTAGATACTGGAGCAGCTGTTGCAGGTAAATACAGAGTAGGCTGCTTAGCCGAGACATACTGTAGGTTAGCAAACTCTATACAATGCACAGCATGAATAACTTTGTGTAAAGGGGCTTCTGGCGCTCTGTTATAAGCTTCTCTGGCAATTTCATGATTCATGCCTTTTCTTAACTGATGGTGTAGCCTTTTATCAAAAGCAGGCAAGTCAACCAGGATTTCAGGCTGAGCATGAACAAAATCTTTGCATAATGCCAAAAAATAGCCTGAGCTGACTCTGATTGGATGTTTTCAGTCAAGAAATTTGTCATATCACATATCTGTATCGAGCAGTCAAAACCCTGCAAACCATGCTTGTTTTGTATCTTGGTAGGACTGACTAATATGGGAGGGTAGGGATTGGAACAGGCAAGTCATATACAGATCAAGGAATGATGGCAACAACTCAAGAGACAAATGTTCATTGATCTTAGAGCCTGGTGTTAGCCTCTCAAATTCATGAAAAAATCCACAAATATCTATTATTTCACCTTGAAAAAACATCTTGTTTGTAACCTTGATTTGTATATGTTGCAAAAATAGACCTCTATTCATAGTCAGCTAAGCTAGGTAGCGGATACCTGAACAAACCATCATAATAATAATGACAGCAAAGAGAACGTCAAAAGATGGGTTTATGATAAGTTGACCTCTCAGAAGGTGAATCAGATACTTAGTCGGAATAATTAACTCTATGACTCACATGATGCTGGGTCAGCTGCCTGATCTGATGGGATTGGTGAACCAGAATTTGACAAAAAATATTATCTCTGCAGAATGTGCATCACATAGAGTAGGGGAAACTCGGCGTTGATGGGATCAAGTTGACCTGACACTGACGGTGCGGCTGACAATGCAAGCTGTAGGAGCAGAGGCAGTTCAAGATTTGCAAAACAAGCAAAACTTTGCTGCTCAGCATTTACAGTGATAGTGGAGACAATATACATTGTGATTTGCTGATTGGAATGCTCAGCAATTGAAAAATGATGAATGGGAGTCAATGTTGCAAGCTGCACAACCAAATCCAAGTCAGCATTTGCAAAGCAAGTGAAATGCTGCTGGTCCGCATTTGCAGTGACACTTAGAAGCGTTGCAGCATACTAGGCTGCAAATCAGCATTAGCAGAATATGCATGATGCTGCTGTGCATGCATTCGATCAATGGCAATCCACTTGAGACAATTTCCACTTCTTGCAAATGTGCAAACATCACATTTAAAAGATGATCTCAACTGCAATTTTCGGCTATCTGAGGGACATTTGTATCAGAAGCCGATTGTTGGCGATTTGCAACCATTGTTTCATTATGATTTGACAAAGTGTGATATTGTTGTCATTTGCAAACTGATTAGCTTGCGGAGAGCTGACAGTTATGTCCGGATCTGAACATTCAGCGTCTGATTGGCATTTGCAACATTATTACCCCATGCACTGAGGAAGATGCATTGGTTATACTATTGGGATCTGACTCATTAGACGGAATTTGAGTGTCTATCTGCTCATTAGCCTCTTTAAGCGACTTCTCATGGGTTTTCTTACCCAGTTTAGCCGTTTTTCTGGTAACTTTTTCGCCTAGCATGGCAAAGACTCAAGATTTTGCAACAAGAAAAATATGCACACAAACACAATAGACTTAAGAAATACATGCAAACACAATAAAGTTAAAAATGTACACAAATACAATAAAGTTACAATTAAATGGAATATGGAGATTTTTGGCAGAAAAAATAACAATATCAGCTTGTCCAGTCATTGTGATTGACCTCCAATGTAAAAGTTAGACAAATCTTACAATCACATAACTTACTTGATCTTAGCTAATGCGCTTGTCTGGGGGGTTGCACCCTAGCTTGGGGTTGCCCACTGCCAGGCGGACTCTGGGGTTAGGTATCCCAACAAAAACCGGGTAGCCTGGCAAGTAAACGTACTTACCTAACCCCTCTTTAGATTAAGTACTTACCTACGCTCCACATGGAGAGATCAAGTAAATAATACCCGAGACACTTAAAGAGACTCAAGTTGTGATAATATTTTAACTTATTTTCTTCAATTCCTGAGCTTGGAAATGTTTTTGGTTCCTCAGCATAGTGTAGCACAAAGGACAGAATTCAGCAGAGTAGTTATGCGTGGTACCCTAGCGAGTAGTGCTATAACATAGGCAATGGTTAAGCATAGGCAATTCTTAAAAATAGCATATGTTATAACATAGGCTAATGCTATAACATATACAATGGTTAAGGATAGGCAAGGGGGTGGAGCCTTGCGCCCTGAGGTAGGGGCCAGGGCGCAATGGTTAAGGATAGGCAGTGTTAAAAGATAGACAATGCTTGAAGATAGGCAATGGTCAAGCATAGGCAATGGTTAAGCATAGACTAACGTGTAACATATGAGGACATACATAGTTGGGGAGTGGAAGGGTCAACATTGGCACAGTGCCAGCTTAAGCTTAAATGTAAACTAGAATTAAACTAAGACTAAAGCTAAACTAAGTGTAAAGTAAACCTAGCTGAGCTATGTGTAAACAAAGCCAACCTGAGCCACTCTTTTTGCCTGCAGGCCTCAGCGGGTGGAGGGGGGAGTCCCCCTAAAAAGTGCCAGGGGTCCGCTCTTGCTACCCCTGCCATAAGTGTAAAAATTGCCTTAAATGTGCCAAAGTATGGCAAAACCAAGCAGAAGGACTGTGTAGCAGGGGTCCGCTCTTGCTACCCCTGCCACTCAGTCTTAAATATATCTCAAATATGCCAAAGTAAGGCAAAACTAAGCCCAAGGACTGGATGTGAGTGTAAACTAAGCTTAGATAAGCCATGGTGTAAAACAAGCCTAAGCATTATAGAAATTTATAAAGCAGTGTATGGTTTCCTGGCCCTCCATGTTCATCTGACAGACTATGCAATTAAGTCTTGAGTGTAGAATAGGTGAATGTTTTAAAGCAAATTCGAGTAAGCCTAGCTAAGCTAGGGAGTAAATTGGGCCTTAGCACAAAAGGAAGAGTGTTTATATAGGTTCCCACATTATTGTGCCTATAACATCTTGACAAGCGTCGGGTGGATGCTTATAAGACTCTTATAATCTTATCCTTTTCTTGTTGATGCTTATGGCATTGCAGGATTTCATAAGCAGATGATACTGCTTACAAGTAATCATATAAGATATCGAATTCTTATAAGATAGCTTGTACCATCTTGCATATTTGCCTACCTTAGCTTTTTGCTTATATGCATTAATAAGCAAGGCAAGCGAAATGACAAGTATCTTTGCAAGATTTGATAAGCAAAAAGCAATTTTATAAGAAAATTAGCTGCTTGTTGCTTACAAGCATGAATAAGCAAACCTATAGGTCATAGTATGCATTATTGCAAGACAACTTTTTTGCTTGTTTCTGCTTGCAAGCACTGACAAGCAATAGAGCAAGATAAGTTTTAAATATATCTATGGATTTACAGTGAGGTTTTATCAGACTGACCAGAAATGATTTGGAATGAAGTCAAATACTTGTAGGTACAGAGTCTGATTACTTTAACTTTATGGTTTTCTCTTGAATTCAATTAATCCGCATGTGTGAGGCCACAAAAATGGTTAAATGGAAATTTAATAAAATACAATGCACAGCATGAATAACTTTGTGTAAAGGGGCTTCTGGCGCTCTGTTATGAAAGCTTCTCTGGCAATTTCTTGATTCATGCCTTTTCTTAACTGATGGTGTAGCCTTTTATCAATAGCAGGCAAGTCAACCAGGATTTCAGGCTGAGCGTGAACAACATCTTTGCATAATGCCAAAAAATAAGCATGAGCTGACTCTGATTGGATGTTTTCAGTCAAGAAATTTGTCATATCACATATCTGTATTGAGCGGTCGAAACCCTGCAAGCCATGCTTGTTTTGTATCTTGGTAGGCCTGACTAATATGGGAGGGTAGGGATTGGAACAGGCAAGTCATATACAGATCAAAGAATGATGGCAACAACTCAAGAGACAAATGTTCATTGATCTTAGAGCCTGGTGTTAGCCTTTGAAATTTGTAGAAAAATCCACAAATATCTATTATTTCACCTTAAAAAACGTCTTGTTTGCAACCATGATTTGTATATAAGCAAAAATAGACCTCTATTCATAGTCAGCTAAGCTAGGTAGCAGATACCTGAACAAACCATCATAATAATAATGACAGCAAAGAGAACGTCAAAAGATGGGTTTATGATGAGTTGAGCTTTCAGAAGGTGAATCAGATACTTGGTCGGAATAATTAACTCTTACGACTCACATGATGCTAGGTCGCTGCCTGATCTGATGGGATTCGTGAACCAGAGTTTGACAAAAAATATTATCTCTGCGGAATGTGCATCACATAGAGTAGGGGTAACTCGGCGTTGAAGGGATCAAGTTGACCTGACACTGACGGTGCGGCTGACAATGCAAGCTGTAGGAGCAGAGGCAGTTCAAGATTTGCAAAACAAGCAAAACTTTGCTGCTCAGCATTTACAGTGATAGTGGGGACAATGAATACATTGTGATTTGCTGATTGGTATGCTCAGCAATTGAAAAATGATGAATGGGAGTCAATGTTGCAAGCTGCACACACAAATCCAAGTCAGCATTTGCAAAGCAAGTGAAATGCAGCTGGTCCGCATTTGCAGTGACACTTGAAGCTGCTTGCAGCATGCTAGGCTGCAAATCAGCATTTGCAGAATATGCATGATGCTCCTGTGCATGCATTCGATCAATGGCAATGCACTTGAGACGATTTTCCACTTCTTGCAAATGTGCGAACATCACATTTAAAAGATGATCTGAAGTGAGATTTTCGGCTATCTGAGGGACATTTGTATCAGAAGCCAATTGTTGGCAATTTGCAATCATTGTTTCATTATGATTTGAAAAAATGTGATATTGTTGTCATTTGCAAACTGATTAGCTTGCGGAGAGCTGACATTTATGTCCGGATTTGAACATTCAGCATCTGATTGGCATTTGCAACATTATTACCCCATGCACTGGAAGGTGCATTGGTTATACTATTGGAATCTGACTCATTAGACGGAATTTGAGTGTCTATCTGCTCATTAGCCTCTTTAGGCGACTTCTCAGGGGTTTTCTTACCCATAGGGTGGCGTCAACATATTAGTTGTTTCTGGACTCAATGTTCAAAAAACATAGGCTGACCCGGTATCAGTCGGATGATACATAGAATGACAAAAATTACCTTTTGGCAACATGCTACTAGATACTGGAGCAGCTGTTGCAGGTAAATACAGAGTAGGCTGCTTAGCCGAGACATACTGTAGGTTAGCAAACTCTATACAATGCACAGCATGAATAACTTTGTGTAAAGGGGCTTCTGGCGCTCTGTTATAAGCTTCTCTGGCACTCTCTACATGATTCATGCCTTTTCTTAACTGATGGTGTAGCCTTTTATCAAAAGCAGGCAAGTCAACCAGGATTTCAGGCTGAGCATGAACAAAATCTTTGCATAATGCCAAAAAATAAGCCTGAGCTGACTCTGATTGGATGTTTTCAGTCACAGAAATTTGTCATATCACATATCTGTATCGAGCAGTCAAAACCCTGCAAACCATGCTTGTTTTGTATCTTGGTAGGACTGACTAATATGGGAGGGTAGGGATTGGAACAGGCAAGTCATATACAGATCAAAGAATGATGGCAACAACTCAAGAGACAAATGTTCATTGATCTTAGAGTCTGGTGTTAGCCTTTGAAATTTGTGAAAAATCCACAAATATCTATTATTTCACCTTAAAAAAACATCTTGTTTGCAACCATGATTTGTATATGCTGCAAAAATAGACCTCTATTCATAGTCAGCTAAGCTAGGTAGCGGATACCTGAACAAACCATCATAATAATAATGACAGCAAAGAGAACGTCAAAAGATGGGTTTATGATGAGTTGAGCTTTCAGAAGGTGAATCAGATACTTGGTCGGAATAATTAACTCTTACGACTCACATGATGCTAGGTCGCTGCCTGATCTGATGGGATTCGGTGAACCAGAGTTTGACAAAAAATATTATCTCTGCGGAATGTGCATCACATAGAGTAGGGGTAACTCGGCGTTGAAGGGATCAAGTTGACCTGACACTGACGGTGCGGCTGACAATGCAAGCTGTAGGAGCAGAGGCAGTTCAAGATTTGCAAAACAAGCAAAACTTTGCTGCTCAGCATTTACAGTGATAGTGGGGACAATGAATACATTGTGATTTGATGATTGGTATGCTCAGCAATTGAAAAATGATGAATGGGAGTCAATGTTGCAAGCTGCACACACAAATCCAAGTCAGCATTTGCAAAGCAAGTGAAATGCAGCTGGTCCGCATTTGCAGTGACACTTGAAGCTGCTTGCAGCATGCTAGGCTGCAAATCAGCATTTGCAGAATATGCATGATGCTCCTGTGCATGCATTCGATCAATGGCAATGCACTTGAGACGATTTTCCACTTCTTGCAAATGTGCAAACATCACATTTAAAAGATGATCTGAACTGAGATTTTCGGCTATCTGAGGGACATTTGTATCAGAAGCCGATTGTTGGCAATTTGCAATCATTGTTTCATTATGATTTGAAAAAATGTGATATTGTTGTCATTTGCAAACTGATTAGCTTGCGGAGAGCTGACATTTATGTCCGGATTTGAACATTCAGCATCTGATTGGCATTTGCAACATTATTACCCCATGCACTGGAAGGTGCATTGGTTATACTATTGGAATCTGACTCATTAGACGGAATTTGAGTGTCTATCTGCTCATTAGCCTCTTTAGGCGACTTCTCAGGGGTTTTCTTACCCAGTTTAGGTGTTTTTCTGGTAACTTTTTCGCCTAGCATGGCAAACACTCAAGATCTTGCAACAAGAAAAATATGCACACAAACACAACAGACTTAAGAAATACATGCAAACACAATAAAGTTAAAAATGCACACAAATACAATAAAGGTACAATTAAATGGAATATGGAGATTTTTGGCAGAAAAATAACAATATCAGCTCGTCCAGTCGTTGTGATTGACCTCCAATGTAAAAGTTAGACAAATCTTACAATCACATAACTTACTTGATCTTAGCTAATGCACTTGTATGGGGGTTGCACCATACGTGGGCAGCAAGAAAATTCTGGGGGGTCTAAGATTTTTGAAGGTCAAAAAATGGCCTTAAAAATGGTGATATGGCGATAAAAACACCATTTTTCGACGTTTCTCATCAAGCACTATCCATTGGCATCAAAAAATTATGAAAAAAACGAAAAAAATTTTCAAAAATTGATTTCTGGGGGAGGTCTTTTGATTTCTGGGGGGGTCTTTGGTTTCTGGGGGGGGGTCCAGACCCCCCCACGCCCATGTGTGGGTTGCACCCTAGCTTGGGGTTGCTCACCACCAGGCGGACTCTGGGGTAAGTATCCCAACAAAAACAGGGTAGCCCGGCAAGTAAACGTACTTACCTAAGCCCTCTTTAGATTAAGTACTTACCTATGCTCCACTTGGAGAGATCAAGTAAATAATACCCAAGAAACTAAAAGAGGCTCAAGTTGTGATAATATTTTAACTTATTTTCTTCGATTCCTGAGCTTGGAAATGTTTTTGGTTCCTCAGCATAGTGTAGCACAAAGGACAGAATTCAGCAGAGTAGTTATGCGTGGTACCCTAGCGAGTAGTGCTATAACATAGGCAATGGTTAAGCATAGGCTATTCTTAAAAATAGCATATGTTATAACATAGGCTAATGCTATAACATATACAATGGTTAAGGATAGGCAAGGGGGTGTAGCCTTGCGCCCTGAGGTAGGGGCCAGGGCGCAATGGTTTAGGATAGGCAGTGTTAAAAGATAGACAATGCTTGAAGATAGGCAATGGTTAAGCATAGGCAATGGTTAAGCATAGACTAACGTGTAACATATGAGGACATACATAGTTGGGGAGTGGAAGGGTCGACATTGGCACAGTGCCAGCTTAAGCTTAAATGTAAACTAGGATTAAACTAAGACTAAAGCTAAACTAAGTGTAAAGTAAACCTAGCTGAGCTATGTGTAAACAAAGCCAACCTGAGCCACTCTTTTTGCCTGCAGGCCTCAGCGGGTGGAGGGGGAGTCCCTCTAAAAAGTGCCAGGAGTCCGCTCTTGCTACCCCTGCCATAAGTCTAAAAATTGCCTTAAATGTGCCAAAGTATGGCAAAACTAAGCAGAAGGACTGTGTAGCAGGGGTCCGCTCTTGCTACCCCTGCCACTCAGTCTTAAATATATCTCAAATATGCCAAAGTAAGGCAAAACTAAGCCCAAGGACTGGATGTGAGTGTAAACTAAGCTTAGATAAGCCATGGTGTAAAACAAGCCTAAGCATTATAGAAATTTATAAAGCAGTGTATGGTTTCCTGGCCCTCTATGTTCATCTGACAGACTATGTAATTAAGTCTTGAGTGTAGAATAGGTGAATGTTTTAAAGCAAATTCGAGTAAGCCTAGCTAAGCTAGGAGTAAATTGGGCCTTAGCACAAAAGGAAGAGTGTTTATATAGGTTCCCACATTATTGTGCCTATAACATCTTGACAAGCATCGGGTGGATGCTTATAAAACTCTTATAATCTTATCCTTTTTCTTGTTGATGCTTATGGCATTGCAGGATTTCATAAGCAAATGATAATGCTTACAAGTAATCATATAAGATATCAAATTCTTATAAGATAGCTTGTACCATCTTGCATATTTGCCTACCTTAGCTTTTTGCTTATATGCATTAATAAGCAAGGCAAGCGAATTGACAAGTATCTTTGCAAGATTTGATAAGTAAAAAGCAATTTTATAAGAAAATTAGCTGCTTGTTGCTTACAAGCATGAATAAGCAAAGCTATAGGTCATAGTATGCATTATTGCAAGACAACTTTTTTGCTTGTTTCTGCTTGCAAGCACTGAGAAGCAATAGAGCAAGATAAGTTTTAAATATATCTATGGATTTACGGTGAGGTTTTATCAGATTGACCAGAAATGATTTGGAATGAAGTCAAATACTTGTAGGTACAGAGTCTGATTACTTTAACTTTATGGTTTTCTCTTAAATTCAATTAATCTGCATGTGTGAGGCCACAAAAATGGTTAAATGGAAATTTAATAAAATACAATGCACAGCATGAATAACTTTGTGTAAAGGGGCTTCTGGCGCTCTGTTATGAAAATTTCTCTGGCAATTTCTTGATTCATGCATTTTCTTAACTGATGGTGTAGCCTTTTATCAATAGCAGGCAAGCCAACCAGGATTTCAGGCTGAGCGTGAACAACATCTTTGCATAATGCCAAAAAATAAGCATGAGCTGACTCTGATTGGATGTTTTCAGTCAAGAAATTTGTCATATCACATATCTGTATTGAGCGGTCGAAACCCTGCAAGCCATGCTTGTTTTGTATCTTGGTAGGCCTGACCATACGTGGGCAGCAAGAAAATTCTGGGGGGTCCAAGATTTTTTGAAGGTCAAAAAATGGCCTTAAAAGTGGTGATATGGCGATAAAAACACCATTTTTTCGACGTTTCTCATCAAGCACTATCCATTGGCATCAAAAAATTGCGAAAAAAACGAAAAAAATTTTCAAAAATTGATTTCTGGGGGTCTTTTGATTTCTGGGGGGTCTTTTGGTTTCTGGGGGGTCCAGACTCCCCCCAGATCCCCCCACGCCCATGTGTGGGCCTGACTAATATGGGAGGGTAGGGATTGGAACAGGCAAGTCATATACAGATCAAAGAATGATGGCAACAACTCAAGAGACAAATGTTCATTGATCTTAGAGTCTGGTGTTAGCCTCTGAAATTTGTGAAAAATCCACAAATATCTATTATTTCACCTTAAAAAAACATCTTGTTTGCAACCATGATTTGTATATGCTGCAAAAATAGACCTCTATTCATAGTCAGCTAAGCTAGTTAGCGGATACCTGAACAAACCATCATAATAATAATGACAGCAAAGAGAACGTCAAAAGATGGGTTTATGATGAGTTGAGCTTTCAGAAGGTGAATCAGATACTTGGTCGGAATAATTAACTCTACGACTCACATGATGCTAGGTCGCTGCCTGATCTGATGGGATTCGTGAACCAGAGTTTGACAAAAAATATTATCTCTGCGGAATGTGCATCACATAGAGTAGGGGTAACTCGGCGTTGAAGGGATCAAGTTGACCTGACACTGACGGTGCGGCTGACAATGCAAGCTGTAGGAGCAGAAGCAGTTCAAGATTTGCAAAACAAGCAAACTTTGCTGCTCTGCATTTACAGTGATAGTGGGGACAATGAATACATTGTGATTTGCTGATTGGTATGCTCAGCAATTGAAAAATGATGAATGGGAGTCAATGTTGCAAGCTGCACACACAAATCCAAGTCAGCATTTGCAAAGCAAGTGAAATGCAGCTGGTCCGCATTTGCTGTGAAACTTGAAGCTGCTTGCAGCATGCTAGGCTGCAAATCAGCATTTGCAGAATATGCATGATGCTCCTGTGCATGCATTTCGATCAATGGCAATGCACTTGAGACGATTTTCCACTTCTTGCAAATGTGCAAACATCACATTTAAAAGATGATCTGAACTGAGATTTTCGGCTATCTGAGGGACATTTGTATCAGAAGCCGATTGTTGGCAAGTTGCAATCATTGTTTCATTATGATTTGAAAAAATGTGATATTGTTGTCATTTGCAAACTGATTAGCTTGCGGAGAGCTGACATTTATGTCCGGATTTGAACATTCAGCATCTGATTGGCATTTGCAACATTATTACCCCATGCACTGGAAGGTGCATTGGTTATACTATTGGAATCTGACTCATTAGACGGAATTTGAGTGTCTATCTGCTCATTAGCCTCTTTAGGCGACTTCTCAGGGGTTTTCTTACCCAGTTTAGCCGTTTTTCTGGTAACTTTTTCGCCTAGCATGGCAAACACTCAAGATCTTGCAACAACAAAAATATGCACACAAACACAATAGACTTAAGAAATACATGCAAACACAATAAAGTTAAAAATGCACACAAATACAATAAAGGTACAATTAAATGGAATATGGAGATTTTTGGCAGAAAAAATAACAATATCAGCTCGGCCAGTCGTTGTGATTGACCTCCAATGTAAAAGTTAGACAAATCTTACAATCACATAACTTACTTGATCTTAGCTAATGCACTTGTATGGGGGTTGCACCATACGTGGGCAGCAAGAAAATTCTGGGGGGTCCAAGATTTTTTGAAGGTCAAAAAATGGCCTTAAAATGGTGATATGGCGATAAAAACACCATTTTTCGACGTTTCTCATCAAGCACTATCCATTGGCATCAAAAAATTGCGAAAAAAACGAAAAAAAATTTTCAAAAATCGATTTCCGGGGAGGTCTTTTGATTTCTGGGGGGGTCTTTTGGTTTCTGGGGGGGTCCAGACCCCCCAGATCCCTCCCCACGCCCATGTGTGGGTTGCACCCTAGCTTGGGGTTGCTCACCGCCAGGCGGACTCTGGGGTAAGTATCCCAACAAAAACAGGGTAGCCCGGCAAGTAAACGTACTTACCTAAGCCCTCTTTAGATTAAGTACTTACCTATGCTCCACTTGGAGAGATCAAGTAAATAATACCCAAGAAACTTAAAGAGGCTCAAGTTGTGATAATATTTTAACTTATTTTCTTCGATTCCTGAGCTTGGAAATGTTTTTGGTTCCTCAGCATAGTGTAGCACAAAGGACAGAATTCAGCAGAGTAGTTATGCGTGGTACCCTAGCGAGTAGTGCTATAACATAGGCAATGGTTAAGCATAGGCTATTCTTAAAAATAGCATATGTTATAACATAGGCTAATGCTATAACATATACAATGGTTAAGGATAGGCGAGGGGGTAGCCTTGCGCCCTGAGGTAGGGGCCAGGGCGCAATGGTTTAGGATAGGCAGTGTTAAAAGATAGACAATGCTTGAAGATAGGCAATGGTTAAGCATAGGCAATGGTTAAGCATAGACTAACATGTAACATATGAGGACATACATAGTTGGGGAGTGGAAGGGTCAACATTGGCACAGTGCCAGCTTAAGCTTAAATGTAAACTAGGATTAAACTAAGACTAAATCTGAACTAAGTGTAAAGTAAACCTGGCTGAGCTATGTGTAAACAAAGCCAACCTGAGCCACTCCTTTTGCCTGCGGGCCTCAGCGGGTGGAGGGGGAGTCCCCCTAGAAATTGCCAGGGGTCCGCTCTTGCTACCCCTGCCATAAGTCTAAAAATTGCCTTAAATGTGCCAAAGTATGGCAAAACTAAGCAGAAGGACTGTGTAGCAGGGGTCCGCTCTTGCTACCCCTGCCATTCAGTCTTAAATATATCTCAAATATGCCAAAGTAAGGCAAAACTAAGCCCAAGGACTGGATGTGAGTGTAAACTAAGCTTAGATAAGCCAAGGTGTAAAACAAGCCTAAGCCTTATAGAAATTTATAAAGCAGTGTATGGTTTCCTGGCCCTCTATGTTCACCTGACAGACTCATGCAATTAAGTCTTGAGTGTAGAGTAGGTGAATGTTTTAAAGCAAATTCGAGCAAGCCTAGCTAAGCTAGGAGTAAATTGAGCCTTAGCACAAAAGGAAGAGTGTTTATATAGGTTCCCACGTTATTGTGCCTATAACATCTTGACAAGCATCGGGTGGATGCTTATAAGATTCTTATAATCTTATCCTTTTTCTTGTTGATGCTTATGGTATTGCAGGATTTCATAAGCAAATGATACTGCTTACAAGTAATCTTATAAGATATCAAATTCTTATAAGATAGCTTGTACCATCTTGCATATTTGCCTACCTTAGCTTTTTGCTTATACGCATTCATAAGCAAGGCAAGCGAAATGACAAGTATCTTTGCAAGATTTGATAAGTAAAAACCAATTCTATAAGGGCCGTATGACAGAACGCGGAATAGTGCTATTCCAGGATAAAACAGTGGGATAAGAGGGCGGAATAAAATATTTTGGTATTACAGAAAGCGGAATAAACAGTGATATTCCAGGAATAATGTTGGAATGACAGAATGCGGAATAGCGCTATTCCAGGCTCTAACCTCGGGATAAAACGGCGGAATAAAAATAAGCGGTATGACAGAAGGCGGAATAAGTTATCTCGGGAATAAAAACGGCCGCTTTATTCCGCTATTTTATACCTGGTTGGAGCAGGTATAAGACAGCGGAATAGTAGTAAAAATCGTTTCTAATGCGATTTTAAAAGAAGTAAATGTGTTAAAAAATTTTTAATTGGATAGGCAATTGATTCCTCTTTATCTAGAAATTTAATTTGGTTGCTGTCAATTGTAATACAATCAAAACAGATACAGAAAATATTATAGTTGCGCGTTTGCCCCATGAGTGCGGCTCGTCTTGTTGAGCTCTCGACAAAATTGATTTTTTATGATTTTTCGATCATGCAATACTTAATACCTCCAGTACAGATATTGAAAAAAAATTAATGCAGTAGGCAGTGTGTATAATTAACAAGTTGACATCAAGATTCGCAAATGAGTACCTACTCTACACAAAAAAGTAGTTATTTCATGTGCAAGCTATCATTTTTTTGATTTCAATGTCAATGTTTCATTTTCCTTTTCCGTAGAAGCAAGCAAGCCCCATTTATTAAACCAAATTATAAAAAGTTTCTGGTAATATTTGGCAGTCCCATTAACTCAATGCATCAATGCATACTCTACCCGTGCGCACGCATGTACATGAATACTACACATTTGTATTTACGTCATATATTTTCGAAGTAATTCAAACATGACTACAGTATGCACCAAGCGTTGGACATCCAATTTATACGCAAAACCTATGGAATGCGTAACTGAATCCTGGGATAGATACAGTTATCCCAGGGACAGCTATTCCTCGCGTATTTTATGTCTCTGTCATACCAAATTTTCTTATTCCTAGGATAGCTTATTCCGTCCCTTAACCCAGGAATAGCTATCACGAGAATAAGTTTTATTACGAGAATAGCTATTCCCAGAATAGCGCTTATCTCAGGAACAACTTATTCTGCGTTCTGTCATACGGCCCTAAGAAAATTAGCTGCTTGTTGCTTACAAGCATGAATAAGCAAACCTATAGGTCATAGTATGCATTATTGCAGGACAACTTTTTTGCTTGTTTCTGCTTGCAAGCAATGACAAGCAGAAGAGCAAGATAAGTTTTAAATATATCTACGGATTTACAGTGAGGTTTTACCAGACTGACCAGAAATGATTTGGAATGAAGTCAAATGCTTGTAGGTACAGAGTCTGATTACTTTAACTTTATGGTTTCTCTTGAATTCAATTAATCCGCATGCGTAAGGCCACAAAAATGGTTAAACAGAAATTTAATAAAATACAATGCACAGCATGAATAACTTTGTGTAAAGGGGCTTCTTGGCGCTCTGTTATAAGCTTCTCTGGCAATTTCTTGATTCATGCCTTTTCTTAACTGATGGTGTAGCCTTTTATCAAAAGCAGGCAAGTCAAACCAGGATTTCAGGCTGAGTGTGAACAAAATCTTTGCATAATGCCAAAAAATAAGCATGAGCTGACTCTGATTGGATGTTTTCAGTCAAGAAATTTGTCATATCACATATCTGTATTGAGCGGTCGAAACCCTGCAAGCCATGCTTGTTTTGTATCTTGGTAGGCCTATCTCCCCCAACCTAAAGCTAAGAGGATCACTCTGCACTCTCTGCAGATCTTTTGTATGAACACACTGAAAACATGCATAATACTTAATAAGATTATGAGACAATAAAACATGAAGATACGGATTTAACGAAAAAATCGAGACTACATTTTGTAAAATTCGGAAATTATTTTGTAAAATTCGGAAATTATTTTGTAAAATTTGGAAATTATCTTGTAAAATTTGGAAATTTCAAAAAAAAACAAAAGTATTTACAGTTTGACCACCGTGGATACCCACGAGTCAAATTTTGATGGGTCCCCGCCAGTGGACCAGATATTCTTTCTTATTATTCCTCCTACGCTTATTTAGATTGCTGATTATCAATCGTCTGCTCAATTTACGGACAAAGTTCGCTCAGTTCCACCAGGAATCATGAGAATGAAACTGGGGCGTTCCATCTAGGAGGCATAAAATGCCTCTGTAAATGATCAACAAAATTTCAAATAGTAATTTTAACAGTTGGATATCGCTTCGTCTTGATCTCTCCTGGTATACCCATTGTTAGCTGGAGGAAAAAAATTCAAAATTTGATATGTTGCTAAGTATTCTGTAATGTATGCAAGAAAAAGGACGAAAGGTCCACAGTCTTCCAACAGATCTCCCCCAACCCTTAGCCAGAGGATCACTCAGTAGACTGCAGATCTTTTGTATGAACACACTGAAAACGTGCATAATACTTAATAAGATTATGAGACAATAAAAAATTATAATACGGGTTTGACCAAAAATGAATAAAACAGCCTAATGCATCGTTCGGCTAAGAACTAAACTGGATGCATATGTGTCAGGAGGGGTCTAGACCCTCCCAGCTTAAATAAAAGTCAAAATTTTACCTAAAGATTTTTGGAAATTGAAGAGAAAGTATCAAAGTTGATCAATCAGACCAACTGACCATAATTTATACAGATGGTCGCAAATACGATATATTTCAAAGAAAAATACTATACCTACCTAGGTACTGCTCTCTCAGTGTGTAGCAAATGTAAATGATAATTTTACCAGATAAAAAACACAACATTACACAGGTTCAAAATCATCAATATTGCGCAATGTTATACAATTCGAAGATGAAAAATGAATTTTAGTCCATAATGGATACAAGAACGCGGGCGATGATTCAAGGGCGTAATAATTAACTTTCGAAAACAAAGTTTCCACGAATTGTTCAAATCGATTGCGATTTATATATCCTAAATCGTAATGACGAAATATAACTGTACAAGTCTGACGACGATCAGTAAATATATCAATTAAATCGACTAAGGCTTCCGAAAAAATTGTCATCGTGATTCGAACAGACGAACCATATAGATAAAACTTCAAGGCGTTTGGCATCATAGAAAAAAACTTCGAACCGCGTGTTTATCGCTATCGAAAAACCCCAAACTTCTTATACACAGTTCGCGCGGATTAAAATACTTTAAAACGCGGTAAAAGTCCATATCTAAATCGATTGAATGCAAACACAATTTTTGCAGCAAATGGCGATACGAAGGTATCCAAGAATCACTAAATAAAGTTACTAGTTTCAATTCGACCGTCTTTTGGTTGCAATCGTCCATCAGATAGGGCTCTAGGATTTCGCCACCCCAGTATTCCATAATTCGCATGTTTCGTAACACCAATTTCGATGGGTTGCATACCTTAAGTATCTTCTTCAACAGCCGATTCTCTTCGCCACTAAGATAGATCGTTGCAAGCTGCTTGTATATGTTTATTTCGATGGTAGGATCGCCTTAAGAGAAAAAGTACCAAAAATAAATTATATGCATGAAAAAGAGTGATACCAATGATAAAAAACTAATTAATTAGTCATAAATAAATGATTTACATTTATTTTTATTGTATATTCTTATTTAATTCCATGCACGTATATTATTTTCATACAAGCAAAACATGGCAAGGATGCATACCTTGTAAAGGCTGCAAATGAGGGTCGTGTGTTGGATTTCCAGGGTTGTACTGGATGGCCCATTGCTCAAACGTTGCGCCGTAAAAATCGCTGACGAAAACCGTAATTGCCAAATGTGTTGCAACGGGCCATCGTTGCTGACGCTCCAAAATTTTCCGCCAATCCTTGCATACACGCTCAATGCGCATACGGCTGGTAAAATCGAGGTAACTGAATATCCGTGCGTGCAGTTCAGACGGTAGACTGTCGAATGTTGCTGAAAATTCACATAGAATCAGAAATAAATAAATACAGCGCGTGTTGCATCACAAATATTATATTTGAATAAATTTACATATAAATATCTATACAAATTTGCATACCTAAACTAACGCTGTCGTTCGTGTAATCCATGATAAAAATAATAATTTAGAGAGAAAAACTATCTAACCGACCAAACAGCTCAAGACACAAAGTCCTGAGTGATATTTTTCATTTCGTTGTGGCTTATATACCCTGTTTTTCAACTTCTCTTACACTCTCTCGCCTTATTGAGGCTGGCAAAAAGCCAATTCTAAGATGTCATGCATTGTACATTTTAATTTTCCTCTATTCCTACCTTACATACCCCCTTTTTAACCCCTCCTACACCCTCTTTTCTTATTGATGCCGGCAAAAAGCCATTTTTATGATGTTATGCATTATGGCATTTTAATCAATGTGACAGTTTTATGTCCTAAAGGATGGCAGGTTTAATCGTTTGTAATATTATTGGGTCGGCGAATCTGAGATGTAAATTAAATTTATCTTTAATAGCAGAGAAAAACATTGATCGGATCAAGTATAAGCCGGGTCGGTTTCCAGGTTTAAGTTTAAAATTAACAGAACCAAAAATAACGGTATTGTTATTTAAATCGGGCAAAATGGTATGTTTAGGCGCAAAAACGGAAGAAGAAGTGGAAAAAGCGGTCAGAAAAATCCAAGAAATTTTAAAAAGTTTAGGTTTTAATATAACGCATCATGTAGCTGTCAAAATCAATAACTTTGTAGGCTCTTTCAGTGTTCCGTTTCAAATTGATCTAACAAAGTTTTATTATCGGAATAGGAAATACAGCCTTTACGAACCAGAGTTATTCCCAGCTCTCACCTATCGGCTTAACAATTTTGGTGTAACAGCTCTAATTTATACATCTGGAAAAATTATTCTTACTGGTGCTAAAACTAGGCGTAATCTCATTCGAGCAAATTTATTAATAAACGATCTGGTGACTCAGAGTAAATATGTAGGCAAAAGTCTATAAATATGAGTACCTTTCCTAAATAATATGAATCCTTTCAAAGATGGACGTGAATGAAATTAAGAAACGTCCTTTTGGTGATGAGGAAAGGAAGCCGTATGGCAGGTCGATTAGACCGCCAATAGCTCTTTGTGGGCGAAACTTAGAACGGCCGATGTTTCCTCTCATGATTCAATTATGTTTTTATTGTCAAAGAGCCAGTTCGGAAAAAGATTGTTTTGAAACAAATTCAGGGCGTACATATTTTACTGTACAAATGTGTCCGAGATGTATAGAATATAACCGATCGTCTCAGGATGCAGGAAACAGCGTTATAAGGCGATATATAGCCCAAGATTTGGAGAAAGAAAAGGAAAAATTGAATTATTAAGTATTATTTATGATTAAAAAATATAAAACCTAAAAAAATAAACAAAATATAAATCCCCCCAAAAATAAGATAAAAAATCCTGCTCATTCATCTATAAGTATTGTTATTAGGTTAATTTAATATAACCAAAATGGATAGATCATTGAAAAACTTGTATTATAATAGCAAGACTGGGTATTCTGGGGCAAATCAGTTACACGAAAGAAGCAAAAAAACTGTCACATTGATTAAAATGCCATAATGCATAACATCATAAAAATGGCTTTTTGCCAGGCATCAATAAGAAAGAGGGTGTAGGAGGGGTTAAAAAGGGGGTATGTAAGGTAGGAATAGAGGAAAAATTAAAATGTACAATGCATGACATCTTAGAATTGGCTTTTTGCCAGCCTCAATAAGGTGAGAGAGTGTAAGAGAAGTTGAAAAACAGGGTATATAAGCCACAACGAAATGAAAAATATCACTCAGGACTTTGTGTCTTGAGCTGTTTGGTCGGTTAGATAGTTTTTCTCTCTAAATTATTATTTTTATCATGGATTACACGAACGACAGCGTTAGTTTAGGTATGCGAATTTGTATAGATATTTATATGTAAATTTATTCAAATATAATATTTGTGATGCAACACGCGCTGTATTTATTTATTTCTGATTCTATGTGAATTTTCAGCAACATTCGACAGTCTACCGTCTGAACTGCACGCACGGATATTCAGTTACCTCGATTTTACCAGCCGTATGCGCATTGAGCGTGTATGCAAGGATTGGCGGAAAATTTTGGAGCGTCAGCAACGATGGCCCGTTGCAACACATTTGGCTTTTACGGTTTTCGTCAGCGATTTTTACGGCGCAACGTTTGAGCAATGGGCCATCCAGTACAACCCTGGAAATCCAACACACGACCCTCATTTGCAGCCTTTACAAGGTATGCACCCTTGCCATGTTTTGCTTGTATGAAAATGATATACGTGCATGGAAACAAATAAGAATATACAATAAAAATAAATGTGAATCATTTATTTATGACTAATTAATTAGTTTTTTATCATTGGCATCACTATTTTTCATGCATATAATTTATTTTTGGTACTTTTTCTCTTAAGGCGATCCTACCATCGAAATAAACATATACAAGCAGCTTGCAACGATCTATCTTAGTGGCGAAGAGAATCGGCTGTTGAAGAAGATACTTAAGGTATGCAACCCATCGAAATTGGTGTTACGAAACATGCGAATTATGGAATACTGGGGTGGCGAAATCCTAGAGCCCTATCTAGATGGACGATTGCAACCAAAAGACGGTCGAATTGAAACTAGTAACTTTATTTAGTGATTCTTGGATACCTTTGTATCGCCATTTGCTGCAAAAATTGTGTTTGCATTCAATCGATTTAGATATGGACTTTTACCGCGTTTTAAAGTATTTTAATCCGCGCGAACTGTGTATAAGAAGTTTGGGGTTTTTCGATAGCGATAAACACGCGGTTCGGAAGTTTTTTCTATGATGCCAAACGCCTTGAAGTTTTATCTATATGGTTCGTCTGTTCGAATCACGATGACAATTTTTTCGGAAGCCTTATCGATTTAATTGATATATTTACTGATCGTCGTCAGACTTGTACAGTTATATTTCGTCATTACGATTTAGGATATATAAATCGCAATCGATTTGAACAATTCGTGGAAACTTTGTTTTCGAAAGTTAATTATTACGCCCTTGAATCATCGCCCGCGTTCTTGTATCCATTATGGACTAAAATTCATTTTTCATCTTCGAATTGTATAACATTGCGCAATATTGATGATTTTGAACCTGTGTAATGTTGTGTTTTTTATCTGGTAAAATTATCATTTACATTTGCTACACACTGAGAGAGCAGTACCTAGGTAGGTATAGTATTTTTCTTTGAAATATATCGTATAGCAAAGAAAAATGCTCCGATGGAACAAAAAAGATGAATATACTTGGAATTGTGGATTATTAAGGATGTAAAAGGAGGGGACTAGGAAAAATCTACCTAAAGTCGCAAAATCTGCTAAAAATCAGACTTTCTCTAAGCAACGCAAAAAATCGATGTATATTCTGCGGCCTCTAAAAAAGTGTCTTTTTTAAATAATGTTCGAAGTTTCAGATAAGAGTGTACGAAATCTATCAAGGTTACTTTTTTAAATTGCTGGCACCTGATTGATAGAAAACTAAGAGGTATTGTATTTAAAGTTGTTTTATTTTGTTATGAGCATTATAGCAAGCAAAGCAGGGGCCGATTGATTAGTGCACACAATCGTTTCGGGCATGCTAGTGTATCTACATTTAGTCTGTTTCAAGTCAACTTACGCGTTTCCTACTGTTTTAAACCAACCATGTCTCCAATTGTCTTCGATGTTTGCTATTTCATTCAATTGGCTTAGAAGACGGTTAGTTTACTCAATATCATTTCCCATAGCTACTGCATAGCTAACGTGCTGCTTTTTCAATCATTTTTATGGTTAAATATTTATTTTAATCTGTTGGCCGCAGAATATACATCGATTTTTTGCGTTGCTTAGAGAAAGTCTGATTTTTAGCAGATTTTGCGACTTTAAGGTAGATTTTTCCTAGTCCCCTCCTTTTACATCCTTAATAATCCACAATTCCAAGTATATTCATCTTTTTTGTTCCATCGGAGCATTTTTCTTTGCTAGTACCCCACTTTTAATTAGTTTGATTTGAGTACATCAGTCAGTAAACACATACAGTAACATGCCATTATAATGACAGCAGTCCAAGAACACGGAAAACAATACTGTTCTTAACATCAGCATTATCCTTTTCAAACAAGACAACCTTACATTATTTTAACAGATCAATGTTTTTCAGCATTAACTTTACGCAAATATCAAGTGTAAGGAACATTAACGCTCAGATTTGGAAGTAAAATAAATTTGTAGTATAAACTACATTTTAACAACAAATGATTAGTGCACACTTCACACAACTACTAGGTGTAGAGAAAACTAATAGTCAGATTCTCAATTCTGATTTTACGTAGAACATTTTGAAAAAAATTAAGCTTCCGCAAGGCTCTAGAACAAGAGTTGAGTTAATATGCAGTGTAAACTTTACACAACCACAGAGTTTAAAGAAAATTTCAGTCGGATTCGTAATTCTGATATTACGATCAACATTTATGAAAAAATTAAGTCTCCACAATGGCCCAAGGACAAATAAATATCAGATGTGTTAACGTAGACTCAAGCTACGTTCACTTCGCTTACTTAACCCGAATCTCAAGCTTATGCGCTCACACGGGGGTTCTCGCCCTTTTTAGGAGGTCGATCACCAGCCGGCGATTCGGGGGTAAGCGGCCCGGCCTATTCAAGGTAGCCCGTCCCTCTACGCACGCACCTAGTGAAACTTACTTACTTAACCCCTTTGAGATTGAGTACCTAATTAAAGTAAGTTCCCCGGAAACCTAATTGAGGGCTCAGAAAGATTATTATTTAACTTGTTTTGGACCGAATTCCGGTGCTTGAAAATATTAAGGGTTCCTAAGTATAGTGTAGCACAAGGACAGAATTCAACAGCACGGAAATTCAACCGAGCCCAGCATCGTTAATTAAATAATTAATTTTTACAATATTTTTTGGACAGAAAAATTATGAAGCAATTAAAAAGCGACAGCATGGAGGATACATGCTGCCGACCGTCGTGTTACGCTAATCGGGTAAAATCAAACAATGTAATTAAACAAGGGCACAAAGCCCTGCCAAAGGCATACAACAACTGATGCCAATTGGCACAAACACGAATGATTAAAAACAAAGCGTACGGCGAAAAGAAGCGTGCACACTACGCAGGAAAACTAACAGACGAGTTCTGCAGCCAAGCAGATAAAAAGGCACGTACGGAGTCTGCTCACGTACGGCGTCGAAAAGAAAAAAGATACGCTCAGCGCGGAAGCTGGCGGAGAGGCTCTCAGGCTCAAAAACTAATTGTAAAATGTAAAATCTTAAAGTGCCGTCAAAACTGCGCTCGCACGCAGTTTTAACTGACGCGGAAAAAGAGGCGTAACAACACGAACCAAGAGATATGAAAAGGATCTATGAATACGACAATAGGCCTATGGGCAAAAGCTTACGGTAAAGGTATGTACAAACGAGACAGGCACAAATATGAGACACACACATATGATCTTTTAACACACGTAAGATATGATAACACACATATCAATTCGTACTCAAGTCGCATTAAGCCCGAGTGCCCATTTTCCTATCCCGGATTTTGATTGAAAATATGTGTGGGAAAGGAATGAAAAATATGATAATTTTTAGGGGAAGGTGGTCCCGGGCGACTCGCTTAAGCGTTGCGCTTAACGGTCGTGTACGTGCGTATGGAAATTGAGCACAAGAATGTACATCTGGGGCAATCAATCGGTTTTTTTCATCTGTTTCAAAAAACCCAAACCGATTTTTTTCCCAAAAAATTTTTTCAGTGTAAAGTTTACAAACATAAGTTTGGCACATACAAACGTACTAAACGTACTAATCAAAGGGCTACAAACTGGCCCAAACCGAATTTATTTACACTCCACTTTCACTGTTCAGAAGTCGGGAGAGGTCGAATAGGATAAAAATAAAGTACTTTTTAAGAGGTGGCGAACAAAAATATGGACAAACACGTATTTTTCACTGTCCACACATTGTAAACTTTAAAAATCTGAACCGAACGCCCCATTGAGTGTAAATAAATTCGGTTTGGGCCAGTTTGTAGCCCTTTGATTGTAGTACGTTTGTATGTGCCAAACTTATGTTCCGCAAAATATTTGATATGATTTACCAATTAAATACGAAAAAACCTGTTTTTTTCGCCCATTTTACACCTCAGATTTCGAACTTTACACCCCCATAAACAACTCAATATTACGTTTTTTGAACGCGGTTTGCTTCGACGTGTAGCCCTTAAAAGTTACTTTATTTTTATCTATTTAAATTATCTTAACTCATAACCGAAAAAGTTGGCAGAGAAATCTTGGACAAAATCTGTTTTTTTACTCATCCACTAGAGTGTAAAGTTTAAAACCCCTGGTACTGTGTATTGATTGTAGAAAAGTTTGAAGGTCAGATTCGTTATTCTGACCTCACAGAGAACATTTTTAAAAAAATTCATCATCCACGACGCTCTGAGCGGAAAAAATTTTTTCAGTGTAAAGTTTACACCTGCACTAATAACGCAATATTGATTGTAAAGAAACAAAATAAATTTTGACGTGTAGCGCTTAAGACGAGGCAGATTTTAAAGGTAGTTACCACGTTCTTTCTACTAAGTGGAGAATATGGCAGGGAAAAAATATTTTTTGTCTCAGACTCTTTACAATAAACCGCCTCTAAATTCGAAAATATTACTTTTTAAGAAAAAATAAAAAAGTTTCTCCTAGATTTTATAACCGTCTACCTTTTGAAACCAATCAGACTGCATAGAATGTAAAAGTGAGTTAGATATGCTCTTGCACATGAAAACAGTAAAAAACCGTCTAATTTACACTCCTGTGCAACAACCAATGAGTGTAAAGAAATTTTAAGACCAGATTCGTAACCTACTAATTAGGAAAAACATTTTTAAAAAAATTCATCATCCACGACGCTATGGGCGGAAAAAATTTTTTCAGTGTAAAGTTTACACTTGCACTAATAACGCAATATTGATTGTAAAGAAACAAAATAAATTTTGACGTGTAGCGCTTAAGACGAGGCACATTTTAAGGGTAGTTACCACGTTTTGTCTACCAAGTGGAGAATATGGCAGGGAAAAATTTTTTTTGTCCCAGACTCTTTACAATAAACCGCCTCTAAATTCGAGAATATTACTTTTAAAAAAATTAAAAAAAGTCTCCCCTAGATTTTTTAACCGTCTACATTTTGAAACCAATCAGACTGCATAGAATGTAAAACTGAGTTAGATATGCTTGGCCACATGAAAACTGTAAAAAAACCGTCTAATTTACACTCCTGTGCAACAACCAATGAGTGTAAAGAAATTTTAAGACCAGATTCGTAACCTACTAATTAGGGAAAACATTTTTTAAAAAAATTGGCCCTCCGCAAATTATTTGAATTTTTGGTGTAAACTTTACACACTCACGACGCGCTCGGTATTGAGTGTAAACAAGAAAAAAATGGGGGCACTAAGTTTTTCTATTATCTACCTTTTAAAAAAACCGCACCTCTCAGATGTGTGCCGTTATAGCTGTGAGGGGGGGGGACACAAATTTCGCACTCGCTGTGAAAAACATATAAGAAAAAAGGATGGCCAAGTATATTATAGGTAGCGCTATCGCGCTACCTATGATTTGCGACCATCTGTATAAATTATGGTCAGTTGGTTTGATTGATCAACTTTGATACTTTCTCTTCAATTTTCAAAAATCTTTAGGTAAAATTTTGACTTTTATTTAAGCTGGGAGGGTCTAGACCCCTCCTGACACATATGCATTCAGTTTAGTTCTTAGCCGAACGATGCATTAGGCTGTTTTATTCATTTTTGGTCAAACCCGTATTATAATTTTTTATTGTCTCATAATCTTATTAAGTATTATGCACGTTTTCAGTGTGTTCATACAAAAGATCTGCAGTCTACTGAGTGATCCTCTGGCTAAGGGTTGGGGAGATCTGTTGGAAGACTGTGGACCTTTCATCCCTTTTTCTTGCATACAGTACAGAATACATAGCAACATATCAAATTTTGAATTTTTTTCCTCCAGCTAACAATGGGTATACCAGGAGAGATCAAGACGAAGCGATACCCAACTGTTAAAATTACTATTTGAAATTTTGTTGATCATTTACAGAGGCATTTTATGCCTCCTAGATGGAACGCCCCAGTTTCATTCTCATGATTCCTGGTGGAACTGAGCGAACTTTGTCCGTAAATTGAGCAGACGATTGATAATCAGCAATCTAAATAAGCGTAGGAGGAATAATAAGAAAGAATATCTGGTCCACTGGCGGGGACCCATGAAAATTTGACTCGTGGGTATCCACGGTGGTCAAACTGTAAATACTTTTGTTTTTTTTAAATTAATTTGCAAATTTTACAAAGATAATTTCCAAATTTTACAAAATAATTTCCAAATTTTACAAAATAATTTCCAAATTTTACAAAAAAGTTTCCAAATTTTACAAAATAATTTCCAAATTTTACAAAAAAATTTCCAAATTTTACAAAATAATTTCCAAATTTTACAAAAAAGTTTTCAAATTTTACAAAATAATTTCCAAATTCTTACAAAATGTGTCTGATTTTTTCGTTAAACCCGTATCTTCATGTTTTATTGTCTCATAATCTTATTAAGTATTATGCATGTTTTCAGTGTGTTCATACAAAAGATCTGCAGTCTACAGAGTGATCCTCTAGCTTTAGGTTGGGGGAGATCTGTGCGAGACTGTGGACCCTTTGTAACCTTTTTCACAACCACCTTTTCCTCACTATGGGTTACTAAATGTTGCCTATAGTAATCCTGGTGCACTGTTCTATCGTGTTTGTTAAATCTCTCAAATTTCCAGGCTCGGCAAATTGAAAGATATGTGTTGTAGCATACCTACAGTAACCCCGTGCACTATATTTTGCGTACATTATTTTTGACTCATATACATCTAATTTGTTGAATTTCAGCTCTATTTGACTGTTAGTTTGTGAGATATAGAAAATCCAGAAAGCTACAGTATACCTACAGTAAGACAATGTGTAAAGAATTTGTGACTCGTGTATATGCTGTTTCTCAAATTTGAGCTCAATCCGGCCATTGCTTCAAAAAATACGTGTTATAACATAGCTACAGTAAGCCAGTACACGATTTTCCATACACATTATTTTTGGCATGTAGTCTTTATATTCTGAACATTTCAGCTCAATCCGGCCATTGGTTCAAAAAATACGTGTTATAACATAGCTACAGTAAGCCGGTACACGATTTTCCATACACATTATTTTTGGCATGTAGTCTTTACATTCTGAACATTTCAGCTCAATCCGGTCATTGGTTCATGATTTATAGCGGTTTTATGATATGGTGTAAACTACTCGAGTGTAAAGTGTAAAGTGGTCAAGTGATACCCAAGTTAGAATATTGTACGCATTTAGTATAGTAAGCGGTGTTCATAGTTATCCCCCAAAAATAAAATTCTGATAGCTTCCCCCATTTTTCGTATATCCCCCCTGCTTTAAATAGGTACTCTTGCTGTAGTGTAAAGTATACCTGGTTGACTTGATCCGCAAATTTAAAATAGTCTCCAGTATACCCATAGTTGAGGTTAACTATAGTGTGACGTCATCCCCTAGATCGCAACACAAAACATATAGCCTATGCTTCAACACAGGACTATGCTTCAACATATCCTATGCTTAAGCACTGGCTATACTTTGTGTTGCTACCTAGGGAGACACGCTTAACTACTCACGTTTGTGTTTAAGTCGTATATTTTCAAACTAATGCGTACGTGACTACAGTATGCACCGTGCGTTGGACATCCAATTTATACACAAAACCTATGGAATGCGTAACTTAATCCTGGGATAGATATACATATCCCAGGGACAGCTATTCCTCGCGTATTTCGCGTTCTGTCATACCAAATTTTCTTATTCCTAGGATAGCTTATTCCGTCCCTTAACCTAGGAATAGCTATCACGAGAATAAGTTTAGCTATTCCCGGAATAGCGCTTATCTCAGGAACAACTTATTCCGCGTTCTGTCATACGGCCCTAGAAGAAGTGGCATAATTTCTTTCTGGTTCAATACTGGTTGGGCTCACGCAAGCGACCTAAAGCCTCATTCATACTCCGCGCATCGCGCCGGACTTCGAAAATCGCAGCTCGCAGGATCAGGTTTACACGCGAATTCAATTCATACTTTCGCGTGAATAATTGTTCGTGCGAATCGCAGGATTTTCTGCGACACACTTTTTCAATTCATACTTCCTGCGAAAATCGCAACGCAGAATGAATCGCGCAATCCAGAAATTTCATCGTGCGATAATTCGCGTTGCAATTCATATTTAATCGCGTGTTTCTGCGCGAAAAGTGTCAAAGTTACTATTTTTAGCAACAAATTGACGACGAACGCGAATTCGCAAAGTCGGGGATTGACGCGAATTCGCGTTTTTATATACGCAGTTCCGATCTAAATGTCAATTTTTACGATTTACGGCCCTAGTCGGTCATTATGTTAATGCTGCAAATGTCGAATGCATGTTCGAACTGCACATATCAAATGGACTATGCGTTGGATTTGTAATGAGGTCAGTCGATAAAAGCACAAAGAAAAAATGCGCGAAAAAATCAAGCGATATTTCGCAAGATTTGCAGAAAAAATCGCACGTTGCATCGCAGGAAAACCTAATTTGCGAAAATTCACAGCAAGTATGAATGGAACACGCGATGCGTCGATTTTTGCGGATTATCGCGCGATGTTTCGCAAGAAGTATGAATGGATCAAGCGATACGTAAATTCGCACGATTATCACAAGTTGCGCTATTTTTAGAAAAAGTCACGCCATATAATCCTGCGACGCGATCCTGCGTAAAGTATGAATGAGCCTTAACACTGGCCACTTGCAGCACTCAAGCTGCCCATTAGGACTCTACAAGAATAATAAGAACATGAAACAGGAAAAATGCTAAATATAAATAAACAACGATATGAATATCGTTAACAATATTTTTGGGGTCGACGTTTTCGTCATGTTAGGGGGTGGGTAAAATCCGGAAACGGAAACTGAAACGGAAACAATGGGTAAAAGCCGGAAACGGAAACGGAAACGGAAACAACGGGTAAAAGCCGGAACCGGAAACGGAAACGAACCAAAGTGGCGGAACCGGGGTTTTCCAAGTAGGGCCCATCAAGGTCAACACCCCAACCCCGTTTCCACCAAAATTACTTAAACTGAAGGGGTGTTTAAAGGCTCGGAAACGGGGTACCCCATTTTTCGTATGCGAAAGTGGCCCCGGTTCCGTCGGGGGGTTTCTCCGCCCTTGAAGCGATCCAAAGTGGCGGAACCGGGGTTTCCCAAGTAGGGCTCATCAGGGTCAACACCTCCGACCCCGTTTCCGCCAAAATTTCTCCAACTGAAGAAGGGTTTAGGGGCTCGGAAACGGGGTACCCCATTATTCATATGTGAATCTGACCCCGGTTCCGTCGGCGGTTTCACCGCCCTGGGAGCGGTCCAAAGTGGCGGAGCCGGGGTTCCCCGAGTAGGGCCCATCAGGGTCAACGCCCCCAACCCCGTTTCCGCCAAAATTTCCACAACTGAATGGGGGGTTTAGGGGCTCGGAAACAGGGTACCCCATTATTCATTTGCGAAGGTGACCCCGGTTCCGTCGGGTGTTTCTCCGCCCTGGGAGCGGTCCAAAGTGGCGGAACCGGGGTTCTCCAGGTAGGGCCCATCAGGGTCAACGCCCTCAACCCCGTTTCCGCCGAAATTCCTCCAACTGAAGGGGTGTTTAGAGGCTCGGAAACGGGATACCCCATTATTCATATGTGAAGGTTAACCCGGTTCCGTCGGGGGTTTCACCGCCCTGGGAGCGGTCCAAAGTGGCGGAACCGGGGTTTCCCAAGTAGGGCCCATCAGGGTCAACACCCCCAACCCCGTTTCCGCCAAAATTCCTCCAACTGAAGGGGGTTTTAGGGGCTCGGAAACGGGGTACCCCATTATTCATTTGTGAAGGTGACCCCGGTTCCGTCGGGTGTTTCTCCGCCCTGGGAGCAGTCCAAAGTGGCGGAACCGGGGTTCCCCAGGTAGGGCCCATCAGGGTCAACGCCCTCAACCCCGTTTCCGCCGAAATTTCTCCAACTGAAGGGGGTTTTAGGGGCTCGGAAACGGGGTACCCCATTATTCATATGTGAAGGTGACTCCGGTTCCGTCGGGGGTTTCACCGCCCTGGGAGCGGTCCAAAGTGGCGGAACCGGGGTTTCCCAAGTAGGGCCCATCAGGGTCAACACCCCCAACCCCGTTTCCGCCAAAATTCCTCCAACTGAAGGGGGTTTTAGGGGCTCGGAAACGGGGTACCCCATTATTCATATGTGAAGGTGACTCCGGTTCCGTCGGCGGTTTCACCGCCCTGGCAGCGGTCCAAAGTGGCGGAACCGGGGTTCCCCGAGTAGGGCCCATCAGGGGTCAACGCCCCCAACCCCGTTTCCGCCAAAATTTCTCACAACTGAATGGGGGGTTTAGGGGCTCGGAAACAGGGTACCCCATTATTCATTTGCGAAGGTGACCCCGGTTCCGTCGGGTGTTTCTCCGCCCTGGGAGCGGTCCAAAGTGGCGGAACCGGGGTTCTCCAGGTAGGGCTCATTAGGGTCAATTCCCCCAACCCCGTTTCCGCGAAAATTCCTCCAACTGAAGGGGTTTTAGGGGCTCGGAAACGGGGTACCCCATTATTCATATGTGAAGGTGAACCCGGTTCCGTCGGGGGTTTCACCGCCCTGGGAGCGGTCCAAAGTGGCGGAACCGGGGTTCCGCAAGTAGGGCCCATCAGGGTCAACACCCCCAACCCCGTTTCCGCCAAAATTCCTCCAACTGAAGGGGGTTTTAGGGGCTCGGAAACGGGGTACCCCATTATTCATTTGCGAAGGTGACCCCGGTTCCGTCGGGTGTTTCTCCGCCCTGGGAGCAGTCCAAAGTGGCGGAACCGGGGTTCCCCAGGTAGGGCCCATCAGGGTCAACGCCCTCAACCCCGTTTTTGCCGAAATTTCTCCAACTGAAGGGGTTTTAGGGGCTCGGAAACGGGGTACCCCATTATTCATATGTGAATCTGACCCCGGTTCCGTCGGCGGTTTCACCGCCCTGGGAGCGGTCCAAAGTGGCGGAGCCGGGGTTTCCCCAGTAGGGCCCATCAGGGTCAACGCCCCCAACCCCGTTTCCGCCAAAATTTCCACAACTGAATGGGGGGTTTAGGGGCTCGGAAACAGGGTACCCCATTATTCATTTGCGAAGGTGACCCCGGTTCCGTCGGGTGTTTCTCCGCCCTGGGAGCAGTCCAAAGTGGCGGAACCGGGGTTCTCCAGGTAGGGCCCATCAGGGTCAACGCCCTCAACCCCGTTTCCGCCGAAATTCCTCCAACTGAAGGGGTGTTTAGAGGCTCGGAAACGGGATACCCCATTATTCATATGTGAAGGTTAACCCGGTTCCGTCGGGGGTTTCACCGCCCTGGGAGCGGTCCAAAGTGGCGGAACCGGGGTTTCCCAAGTAGGGCCCATCAGGGTCAACACCCCCAACCCCGTTTCCGCCAAAATTCCTCCAACTGAAGGGGGTTTTAGGGGCTCGGAAACGGGGTACCCCATTATTCATTTGCGAAGGTGACCCCGGTTCCGTCGGGTGTTTCTCCGCCCTGGGAGCGGTCCAAAGTGGCGGAACCGGGGTTACCCAGGAAGGGCCCATCAGGGTCAACGCCCTCAACCCCGTTTTCGCCGAAATTTCTCCAACTGAAGGGGGTTTTAGGGGCTCGGAAACGGGGTACCCCATTATTCATATGTGAAGGTGACTCCGGTTCCGTCGGGGGTTTCACCGCCCTGGGAGCGGTCCAAAGTGGCGGAACCGGGGTTTCCCAAGTAGGGCCCATCAGGGTCAACACCCCCAACCCCGTTTCCGCCAAAATTCCTCCAACTGAAGGGGGTTTTAGGGGCTCGGAAACGGGGTACCCCATTATTCATATGTGAAGGGGACTCCGGTTCCGTCGGCGGTTTCACCGCCCTGGCAGCGGTCCAAAGTGGCGGAGCCGGGGTTCCCCGAGTAGGGCCCATCAGGGTCAACGCCCCCAACCCCGTTTCCGCCAAAATTTCCACAACTGAATGGGGGGTTTAGGGGCTCGGAAACAGGGTACCCCATTATTCATTTGCGAAGGTGACCCCGGTTCCGTCGGGTGTTTCTCCGCCCTGGGAGCAGTCCAAAGTGGCGGAACCGGGGTTCTCCAGGTAGGGCCCATTAGGGTCAATTCCCCCAACCCCGTTTCCGCGAAAATTCCTCCAACTGAAGGGGGTTTTATGGGCTCGGAAACGGGGTACCCCATTATTCATATGTGAAGGTGAACCCGGTTCCGTCGGGGGTTTCACCGCCCTGGGAGCGGTCCAAAGTGGCGGAACCGGGGTTCCGCAAGTAGGGCCCATCAGGGTCAACACCCCCAACCCCGTTTCCGCCAAAATTCCTCCAACTGAAGGGGGTTTTAGGGGCTCGGAAACGGGGTACCCCATTATTCATTTGCGAAGGTGACCCCGGTTCCGTCGGGTGTTTCTCCGCCCTGGGAGCAGTCCAAAGTGGCGGAACCGGGGTTCCCCAGGTAGGGCCCATCAGGGTCAACGCCCTCAACCCCGTTTTCGCCGAAATTTCTCCAACTGAAGGGGTTTTAGGGGCTCGGAAACGGGGTACCCCATTATTCATATGTGAAGGTGACTCCGGTTCCGTCGGGGGTTTCACCGCACTGGGAGCGGTCCAAAGTGGAGGAACCGGGGTTTCCCAAGTAGGGCCCATCAGGGTCAACACCCCCAACCCCGTTTCCGCCAAAATTCCTCCAACTGAAGGGGGTTTTAGGGGCTCGGAAACGGGGTACCCCATTATTCATATGTGAAGGTGAACCCGGTTCCGTCGGGGGTTTCACCGCCCTGGGAGCGGTTCAAAGTGGCGGAACCGGGGTTCCGCAAGTAGGGCCCATCAGGGTCAACACCCCCAACCCCGTTTCCGCCAAAATTCCTCCAACTGAAGGGGGTTTTAGGGGCTCGGAAACGGGGTACCCCATTATTCATTTGCGAAGGTGACCCCGGTTCCGTCGGGTGTTTCTCCGCCCTGGGAGCAGTCCAAAGTGGCGGAACCGGGGTTCCCCAGGTAGGGCCCATCAGGGTCAACGCCCTCAACCCCGTTTTCGCCGAAATTTCTCCAACTGAAGGGGGTTTTAGGGGCTCGGAAACGGGGTACCCCATTATTCATATGTGAAGGTGACTCCGGTTCCGCCGGGGGTTTCACCGCCCTGGGAGCGGTCCAAAGTGGCGGAATCCGGGGTTTCCCAAGTAGGGCCCATCAGGGTCAACACCCTAACCCCGTTTCCGCCAAAATTCCTCCAACTGAAGGGGGTTTTAGGGGCTCGGAAACGGGGTACCCCATTATTCATATGTGAAGGGGACTCCGGTTCCGTCGGCGGTTTCACCGCCCTGGCAGCGGTCCAAAGTGGCGGAACCGGGGTTTCCCAAGTAGGGCCCATCAGATTCAACACCCCCAACCCCGTTTCCGCCAGAATTTCTCCAACTGAAGGGGGTTTTAGGGGCTCGGAAACGGGGTACCCCATTATTCATATGTGAAGGTGAACCCGGTTCCGTCGGGGGTTTCACCGCTCTGGGAGCGGTCCAAAGTGGCGGAACCGGGGTTTCCCAAGTAGGGCCCATCAGGGTCAACACCGCCAACCCCGTTTCCGTAAAAATTTCTCCAACTGAAGGGGGCTTTAGGGGCTCGGAAACTGGGTTACCCCATTATTCATATGCGAATCAGACCCCGGTTCCATCGGGTGTTTCTCCGCCCTGGGAGCGGTCCAAAATGGCAGAACCGGGGTTCCCCAAGTAGGGCCCATCAGGGTCAACGCCCTCAACCCCGTTTTCGCCGAAATTTCTCCGACTGAAGGGGGTTTTAGGGGCTCGGAAACGGGGTACCCCATTATTCATATGTGAATCAGACCCCGGTTCCGTCGGGGGTTTCACCGCCCTGCGAGCGGTCCAAAGATGGCGGAACCGGGGTTTCGCAAGTAGGGCCCATCTGGGTCAACGCCCCCAACCCCGTTTCCACCAAAATTTCTCCAACTGAAGGGAGTTTTTAGGGGCTCGGAAACGAGGTACCCCATTATTCATAT
The DNA here is from genome assembly GCA_036768485.1 of Mermis nigrescens. Taxonomy (NCBI): domain Eukaryota; kingdom Metazoa; phylum Nematoda; class Enoplea; order Mermithida; family Mermithidae; genus Mermis; species Mermis nigrescens. The sequence continues at coordinate 89,188 of JAVLUZ010000229.1, forward strand.
GTGAATCTGACCTCGGTTCCGTCAGGGGTTTCTCCGCCCTGGGAGCGGTCCAAAGTGGCGAAACCGGGGTTCCGCAAGTAGGTCCCCTCGCCAAATTTCTACAATTGGAGGGGGTTTGGAATGGGAGAGACTATAGCAGATTATAGTAGAACATTGTTACGTTTATAGATATCACATTATCATATTTGTTTCTGTACGCAAGTTAAGTCTTTTGCGCGATAGAGTAGCATATTGTTTACTGTAGATGTCCTTGCGAATAGACCGAGAGCTATTTGCACGGCCGTGCGAATAGCCAGTGCCAACTTCCCCACTCTGGAAAAAATCCTGGCTACGCCGATGATGATATCTATAAACGTAACAATGTTCTACTATTATCTGCTATAGTCTCTTCCATTCCAAACCCCCTCCAATTGTAGAAATTTGGCGAGGGGACCTACTTGCGGAACCCCGGTTTCGCCACTTTGGACCGCTCCCAGGGCGGAGAAACCCCTGACGGAACCGAGGTCAGATTCACATATGAATACTGGGGGTACCTCGTTTCCGAGCCCCTAAAACTCCCTTCAGTTGGAGAAATTTCGGCGAAAACGGGGTTGAGGGCGTTGACCCTGGATGGGCCCTACTTGGGGAACCCCGGTTCCGCCACTTTGGACCTCTCCCGGGGCGGAGAAACCCCCGACGGAACCGGGGTCTGATTCACATATGAATAATGGGGTACTTCGTTTCCGAGCCCCTAAACCCCCCTTCAGTTGGAGAAATTTCTGCGGAAACGGGGTTCGGGGTGTTGACCCTGAGGGGCCCTACTTGGGGAACCCCAGTTCCGCCAGTTTGGACCGCTCCCAGGGCGGTGAAACCCCCGACGGAACCGGGGTCACTTTCGCATACGAAAAATGGGGTACCCCGTTTCCGAGCCTCTGAACACCCCTTCAGTTAAAAAAACTTTGGCGGAAACGGGGTTGGGGGTGTTGACCCTGATGGGTCCTACTTGGGAAACCCCGGTTCCGCCACTGGACCTCCAGGGCGGAGAAACCCCGACGGAACCGGGGTCTGATTCACATATGAATAATGGGGTACTTCGTTTCCGAGCCCCTAAACCCCCTTCAGTTGGAGAAATTTTGGCGGAAACGGGGTTGGGGGTGTTGACCCTGATGGGCCCTACTTGGGGAACCCCAGTTCCGCCACTTTGGACCGCTCCCAGGGCGCGATAAGCACCCGACGGTACTGGGGTCACCTTCACATATGAATAATGGGGTACCCCGTTTCCGGAGCCCCTAAACACCCCTTGAGTTGGAGAAATTTTGGCGGAAACGGGGTTGGGGTGTTAACCCTGATGAGCCCTACTTGGGAAACCCCGGTTCCGCCACTTTGGATCGCTTCCAGGGCGGAGAAACCCCCGACGGAACCGGGGTCACTTTCGCATACGAAAAATGGGGTACCCCGTTTCCGAGCCTTTAAACACCCCTTCAGTTTAAGTAATTTTGGTGGAAACGGGGTTGGGGTGTTGACCTTGATGGGCCCTACTTGGAAAACCCCGGTTCCGCCACTTTGGTTCGTTTCCGTTTCCGGTTCCGGCTTTTACCCGTCGTTTCCGTTTCCGTTTCCGTTTCCGGCTTTTACCCATTGTTTCCGTTTCCGTTTCCGTTTCCGGATTTTACTTTTCCCCGTCATGTTATTTTTAAAAAAAATATCGATACTGAAAACAAAACGATATCTTTTTTTCACTAACGATAACAACGCTAGGTTTTGCTCTCATAGGTATCTTGGCACAACCCGTAAATCCTACTAATGAAAAGGGAGAAAGAAAAAGCATGATAAGCACAGGAGCCTGGACCATGACAATCGTTAGTAACAACACCCGGAGCCTAAACGGGAGAAACGGCGAAACCATGAAAAGCATAGGTAACCACACCCGGAGAAACGTTTCTCCCACCGGGGAAAATTTTGATGGGAGAAACGTTTCTCCTGGGAGACGTGTTCTCCCTCCGGAGAAATTTTGATGGGAGAAACGTTTCTCCCACCGGGGAAACACTAGTAGGATTTACGGGTTGGCCCGGTATCTTGCTATAAACAGCATTTTTCTTGTAATTTTCGCGCCGATTCGTACTACCATAGTCTGTTTCACTTGTTTGAGCACAAATGTTAAGAGTCAATGTCTGTAGGAATCACCTTGCTGTAATAGTGACTTACGTAAGCAAAAAATGATTTTTTCTTTGTTTCAACATATATTACACAACTTTTTACGCTGATTCCGAATCTGAAAACCGTTTTACACAAAAATGACTTTTTGCTGACTTATAGGGGTGTAAAGTGTGAAAAATCGGAATATGTGCCAAATTTCATATGTTGATGAGTATTTTCCAGAATAATTAACACTTTTCAATGCAGTTTTTTTAAATTACAGAAGATTGGATGGGCTTTATAAAAAGTATAAAAAGTTTGTTTATGGGATCATCTCAAGGGATACAGCAGTCAATAAAAGTCAAAAATATGAATTTTTGCACTTGCAACATTTTTACTTTTTTAGCCATAAGTCCAGAGTGGTCATACAGAATCGAACCTTATTTCACCACAATATGTGCCACCAATGTACCCGTTTCTGCGTAAAAAATGTAGGATATGTGATGGATAGTCATTGACCACTTTTGACAAACGTAAAATTAACTCATGTGTTCAAATTTCAAAAATGATACATTTGTGCTACAAAAAATTTAACGTTTTGATCTATAACTCCAGAACTGTAAAACATTGTGCGACTGCATTATACCACAGCTTGTACCATCTATGTGCCTAAGTGCTTGCAAAAGATCATGCGTATACCTTAAGTGGTTATTGACCATTTCTGACAAACGGTAATTGAACTCAATTGGTCAAAGTCGAAAAAATCATACATGTGTGGTACAAATAACTTTCCTTTTGGAGCTGTAATTCGGAAAATAAATTTCATCTTGTGGCCACATTACACCACAATTTGCACTATCTATTTGCCTGATTATATGCAAAAATCCATCCATATATTTTCGATGTTTATTGACCATTTGTGGACAATGTAAACTTAGCTCCATTGGTCAAAATCAAAAAGTCACACATTGGTGCTTCAAAAAATTTTTTCTTTCGGCTCTGTAACTCAAGAATTAGGACATCTTCTAACCGCTTCACACCACAGTCTCTACCACACATGTCCCTAATTCTACACAAAAAATCATCTGCATATGTTACGTACTTATCTATCAGCCATATTTCACAAGTGTGAACTTACCTAATTGGTCAAAGTGAAAAAATGCATGCTTTTGTTTCGAATAATTTTATTTTCTTTTTCTAACGAGAAGTAAAATCTATCTGATGACCATTCTACACCACGGTTCGCACTATCTATTTGCCTAATTGCATGCAAAAAATTCATTTATATATGTTGGATTATGTTTATTTATTATTTTTACCTGTAGAAAATCCTAACATAAAGGAATATGTTTTATATCGTCTAAATTCAATTGTCAAAACATTCTGAATGAATCAATGTGTCTTCAACGTCATCTGCCTCATCATCTAGATTTGGGTCTGGTTGGAAAAAATCTTCTAAGCAGTCATCTTCATCAAGTTCAGTTGGGACAATTCCTTCTCTTTTTCGTGCTTGTCGCGACCGAAATCCTGCGATTTGCAGCCATGATAAAAACTCAGATTGCTTGAATTGGGGCAATCTTCGCATTTCAGTTGCAGTCTCCCTTGGATCGCACTTTCTTCGAGTCTTAATCCCATCATCAAATTTTTTAAGCAAATATTGGCGCTGGATTTCTGTGAATGCTTTACAAGATCTTTTTTGCCTTAAAGCCCAGCCAGTTGGTAATCTTTGGATTGAATCATCATCTGCATACATCTCTCAGAATTGCAGCAAAACTTTATTTAGACTTGGAAGCCGAGGCATTAGCTGCCGATTTTCTATTTATTTCTTGTACGTTGTAATTAATAGCTGCATCACGCACAGTCAGTTGCTTAGGCTGAAACTGGTGATTTGCTAATTCCATGTGATTTTCAAGGGATCGATGTCTTTGAAATGATTTCACGCAACCAGGAACAGTACAAGTAAACAGTTGCAAAGATCTTGCTATTGTTCAAAAAGTTAATGTTGTTCATTTTAGTAGCACTCTTTCTTCCTTGTACCACAATGCCATAGTTGACTGAGCTTCCTTACACACCACCATATGATGAAATGCAGTTGATAAATTCTTCTGCTGTGGTGCATTTATGCTTTTCATCAATGAATAGCTTTACTTTCCGTTTTATAACAGCTGCAGCACAGTCACAATCACCTTTTCCAGATTGTGGGTCACTAAAATCCGACCTTTTCACAGTTATTTCAGTGACTTGTGATATTCTCATCATAGACGACAACGTATTGGCTGAGTGGTAGCATGCTGCATTGTCTGAGCGAAGAAAAGCATTTGCTACATCTGGTGCTTCTTGCTTGATCATTCGAACCAAGTTTTCCAATATTGCAGTGACAGCATAACTATCTTGTGGTGATGGGTCCATTACATGAACAATCGTTCTTCTGATAAATTGACCATTTGTATTTTTCCCCAAAATGACAGCAATATGCCAGGGATCCCCTTCCTTCCAAACCACATCGTTTGATCTTCTCTGCCACTTCGAGGCAGCCATTTCATTGCCCAGTCGATATTGATGTAAATATCACTAGATTTCAATTGAGCCAAGACATCACGTTTGCCTTATCCTGATTGACAGTACGAATTTGGTGTTTTTTCCATTCAAAAATGGCTTCTTGGGCATTTTGGGCAAGGAACAATAACTCTTGTTTCAAAGTTTGTTCAATTTGGACACTTTGAAGCCGTTGATTCAGATCATTCAAGGTTTTCTTTAATTCTTCACACTTACCACAGTATAGTTCGTGTGTACGTGGACAAACATTTGAAAATTCATTCGATCCATCACTTGAAGCAAAGTCAATACAGTGATCAGCTGTGAATGATTGCTGCTTCACATGAAGCTTGTAATCGGACTTGATGTACTGTCGAGCATTTTTGAGATTCTTGATGGTGTTTATCTTCCACTCTTTATCTGGATACATTGAATCAACTTTTTCAACCACATCAATAAGGGTGTCAATCCCTTCAGTGCCTGCAAATGTAAAATAATCCAATCCTTGCAGGGATTTTCTAATTGTTGCCGTGCAATAATTCAAAATCCGTAGCAGACTACTTCGGCACAAATTTTCCAGGTAGTGTTGGCGACCAAAATTGGCCTAAGTGACACAATCGATCTCCAAAGAACGTTCAGGGTGTACAAAATAGAGCTGCCAAAAACCCATAAGATCCAAATCCAAGGTACCAGGGAAAGGATTTTACCCAAATCCACCTCTCCCAGCAATGTGAATGTGTATTATTGCATAATTGCAAAAGCAAAATTATTCTAAGCACAATGACTTCTTCGATTTTGAACAATGGAGTCAAGTTTATGCTTCCAAAAAATGGTCAATAAATATCAAACATATATGGATGGATTTTTGCATATAATTAAGCAAATAGATAGTGCAACTTGTGGTATAATGTGACCACAAGATGAATTTAATTTTCTGAATTACAGCTCCAAAAGGAAAGTTATTTGTACCACACATGTATGATTTTTTCGACTTTGACCAATTGAGTTCAATTACCGTTTGTCAGAAATGGTCAACAACCAATTAAGGTATACGCATGATCTTTTGCAAGCACTTATGCACATAGATGGTACGAGCTGTGGTATGATGCAGTCGCACAATGTTTAACAGTTCTGGAGTTATAGATCGAAACGTTAAATTTTTTATAGCACAAATGTATCATTTTTGAAATTTGAACACATGAGTTAATTTCACGTTTGTCAAAAGTGGTCAATAACTATCCACCACATATCCTACATTTTTTACACAGAAATGGGTACATAGGCGACACATATTGTCAGGCACGTAGCTGGCCCTTCTATTTTGGGGGGGACCAACACCAATTTTGGGGGGGTCTAAGCCAAAAATAGCACAAAATAACGTGTAAAAAGTCCTATTTTTCCGGTTTTTTCTGAATTTTGGGGGGTCCGGACCCCCCAGTCCCCCCACAGCTACGTGCCTGCATATTGTGGTGAAATAAGGTTCGATTCTGTATGACCACTCTGGACTTATGGCTAAAAAAGTAAAAATGTTGCAAGTGCAAAAATTCATATTTCTGACCTTTATCGACTGCTGTATCACGTGGGATGATCCGGTAGACAAACTTTTTATACTTTTTATAAAGCCCATCCAATCTTCTGTAATTTAAAAGAAACTGCATCGAAAAATGTTAATTATTCTGGAAAATATCAATCAACATATGAAATTTAACACATATTCCGATTTTTCACACTTTACACCCCTATAAGTCAGCAAAAAATCATTTTTGTGTAAAACGGTTTCCAGATTCAGAATCAACGTAAAAATTTGTGTAATATATATTAAAATTAAGAAAAATTATTTTTTTACTTACGTAAGGTTAAGGTGGTCCTTACAGAAACTGACTCTTAAGAAAGCGAACGGATTACAATAATTATATATCAAGTTAATGCTATAATCGCAATCTGTCGGCTTATTGTTGGATATATGTAGTTTCTAAAATTTATGTCCAAACTTATGTGAAACAGACTATAGGTACTTAAGCTGAAAACCTGCAGTCTCTAACACGTAAGCACGAATTCAATCCAATATAAATCCCGATAGAAGTTCAAGCGGCTTGAATTATCATACACGGACCAGACCATGTTCTACGTAAACATTGTTAGTATAAAAATATTCGAATTTTTTTCCGTTAGCAGTAGGAGACAATACCTGAGGATTGGCTCTGCATGTTTGACCCTCCATCGCACTCACCGAGCAGAGGACGGTAAAAAAATTTCCAAAAAACGTGTTTTTATAACCCAGTTCTTTATACTTAGCGCACTGAAGATCAAGAACTAGCGCGAATTTTCAAAAACAAAAAAGATCATTTCCGAGGATTCCATGTCCTATACAATTTTAATGCATTAGATCACAATAAGTATTTAAACTAAGCTATTCACAATTAAAAAATATATTCGACATTTGTCTTACTGTAAGGCTAGACCTAGTCGCTGAAAAAATTTTAAGTACATTCTCCGCAAGCAATTGGTAGAGATTCGAACTTTTGGGGCAAACTTTACACGCTCTTCACAAGCTGGGCGTTGAGTGTAAAGAAAAACAAGAAACACCGGCATCAAAATTTTTTATTATTCATCTTTTGATAAATGTCAATAATAATAAGCAGGTCCGTCGTATCCAGGATCCGGCCAAGGGGGCGGACCCAATGTTAATTGGCTAATACCAAAATTTCGTAGGGATATAGCGTAAAAACTTCACTTTGCGACGTATTTCAACATATTCTATCCGTTAAGCTCATAAAATTCTAATTTTCCAAAAAATTATTTTTATATAGTTGATATCAGGAAAAATTTCAAGTGCTTACAAAAGTGCTTAAACTAACGTTGTACATAGTTATGATATTCTACGGTATATTGAGTTATAGTAAGACGTTTGCCATTGCTAATCTGCATTACTGTATCAAGATTTTAAACGTTTTTTGTAGTCTTATTCATGCGAGTTAAATTCAAAAGAAAACCGCTAGGGTAAATGAAGCAGACTATGTATAAATAGGTTCTGAGAAGTGTCATTTTCTGGTCGCGCTTAAGGCAAAACTATAGAAGATACTTCATATACGGCGCCAAGCGCCAAAAATTTGATGTTTTTGGGCAAACAGGGGCAATTTTCTCATTTTATTGTGCATTACCGGCCAAAATTTTTTTGCAGCCAAGGGGAGGGTCACCGCTCCGTTCCCCTTAAATATGGCCCTGAGCCCGAGTATGTAAGTACAGTTCCATGAATGCGCTAATGCGCAATTTTCGAAATACATTACGCATACCGTAGCACATATATTCCACATTTTCCATGCGTAATTTTTTCCTAAATGCAAGTAGACAAATGTGGATAAAATAACGTAATAAACTTATTACTGTCTTGACAAAAAAAGTAAATGATTGTTTGAATGAGTCCAGTGTGCCAGTTCGGTAGTTTTGCTCGTACCAGTTTGGTCGTTTTTGGGGCCTTTGGTAGGTTCGATTCCCATGCTTAACCCAGGGTGTTAGTTTTTGTTGGGTACCGAAGACAGGTATTTTTTGGCGTTTTCGAACAGTTCCGGTACTTTTTGAATTTTGACCCAGCAACTAGTGATCGACCGGGGCGACTTTTTTTGGCCGGGGTCGGGGCGGTACCGGGGCCGGAAAAAATTCCCGGCCCCGGCCGGGGCCGGGGCCGGAGCTGCCAGGGCCGGGGCTGCCGGGGCTGGGGCTGCCGGGGCCGGGGCTGGCCGGGGTCAGACAAGGAAAATATTATTGCATTACACATACTTGGGGTGGGCATAGGAAAGAAATAATGAGCGATTACTCCATTCAATAGTAAATGGCAAGCGCAAAGTTAGGTGCGCGGCTTTTAATATCAAGTTTTATTACTATTTATGTCATTTGCAATAAGGAATTCTAAACCTTTTTACAGTTTTTGTTCTTCAAAAATCTTTGTACATGTACAAAGACGGTCCCGAAAACGTCTATGTACATCAGCAAAAATCTTCGTCGAATACAAAAAGACCGTGCTTCTAAATGTGATAATTCGGTCTGAATTTAGTTGATAATATTAGTTCGGCGCGAAGTGCCGAAATTTTTATGAGCTTTTGATGGAATTCACACATAAAACTCGACTGAGAAAGCTAAAACAACTTGTAGGTACTACAAAATCAGAAATATTACAAAAATTGTAATATGCGAATTAAATTTCGTAATAAGCAACACTGCGCTTAGAATGGAAAAATGGAAAAATGTGAAATATTCAGAAACCCAAAAATTAGCCAAATACACTACTAAAGGTCGAAAAAACTATGTTCTACCACACTGAAATCGTTACTGTACCATATTATAGTATACAAAAATGTGCATGTACAAAACAGTGTTTTTTTGTATTCGCCAAAGATTTTTCCCGATGTACAAAGACTTTTCAGGACTATCTTTGTACATGTACAAAGATTTTCGGGAAGATAAAAACTGTAAAAAGGTATAAAATTCCAAAAAAATTTTCGGCATTTCCCTCCGATATGAAAAATTGTCTGTTTGGGATTTCACCCTCCCTCAACTCTGAACCTTAGGAAACTATTTGAGACATATTTAGTTTATCGGATCGGACGCAATTCTGCAGCGTTCTTTATATTCGCCTATAATTTACCTCCGTCCTAATAACTATTACACAGGAAACGCGTTTTAAAGCACACGGTTCCCAGTCAATTAAATGTAAACGTGTTTTTTGTAGAAATAGTTTGTTGAAAACGTACAATTTCTAACTAGAAATAGAACGTATTTGTCAACTCTAAATCTTTTAGCCATAGCTATAAATGAATGAGTTAAAAGTAGCATTTAGTTTAAATAAGTTAAGTGGAGGAATCGAAAACATGCAGATTTTTCTGAACATTTATTCAGTAAAAGCTCATTTATACACAGTAGAAAAGTTATAACAAGGACTAAGTAAGTATACATATAATCTAATCAGAACAGTTCTCAAAATTAACACTTGCTCATTGATGAATAAGTGCCAGTATCACAGCCTGTACAAAATACGAATTACACTGAATTTTTCCCTGGCCCCGGCCATTTTTTGACCTTGCCCCGGCCGGGGCCGGGGATGCTGAAAAATGGCCGGGGATTTGTCAGGGCCGGGGCCCTGGTCGATCACTACCAGCAACCCGGGTTGAATCTTTGTTTTTAAGCTTACAGCAATCTGGAGGTAGATAGAGATGAAATCGGGATATGACTTCTCAAGCGAACCGCACTAATCAACCTGCGGTTGGCTCGGGTCTATCAAAGTGTAGGAAACGTAAGTTCGTAGAGCGTGTGGGTGGATATTTTGGCACAACCAGGCCCGTGTTTCCAGATTCCGGAATTTTGCCTTGGAGGACCCCGTTCTTTTCCACGTTTGGGGTGTTTTTTTAACAAATTCGGAATAAGAAGAAAATTTTGCAACCTGTCGAAGCAGTTGAACTGCAATTCAGATTGTACAAACAGTCGAACTGTTGTAAAAGAGGACGAAAATTGAAAAAATTCTCAAGCAAGCATTGGGCTAAAGTTAAGAATATGGTACTTTTACAAAAGGAGCAAAATGAATACGGAACGCCAAAATTTTTTCGCCAAACTGGTAGAACACGATAAATTGAAGCGCGGAAAAAAAATTAGTTGAAAATCTGAGCCATACTTGTAAAGTTGCAGGCAACTCTCGATTTGAGTGTTGTGACGGTTAAACGGCTCGATCCAAGGACTTATATACACATTTGTCAGAAATAAATAATCTGGGCTGAAATTACGGAAGAAAGTATTGCAATGAAGGAGAAAAAGAAAAAAGACGCGGAAAGCTGTTTGAAATTCTGAAAAAAAAAACTTTAAAAAATTTTCATATTTATTGCATGTTTTTTTCGGTTTTGCGAAAATCTAAGGTTTTGCTTCTATTATACTTAGGCTTAGGCTTAGTATATCTGAAAAGGTGTTTAAAGCTGCTTAGGTCGAGGTCGCTCCCGCTCAGATCGATGTATAGATGCTTAGGTCGATGTATACATGCTTAGATCGATGTATATATGCTTTGCTTAGGTCGATGTATATATGCTTAGGTCGATGTATAGATGCTTCGATCGATGTATAGATGCTTAGGTCGATGTATGGATGCTTAGGTCGATGTATAGATGCTTAGGTCGACGTAAATTGTGTATCTACATGTGATTCTGCATTCCGCTGTTTGAATCTTCGAATACTTAGGTCGAGAAGAGGCTAATTAACGAAACACATAGCTTTTGTAATATTGATCATAGAAGGATGAAAATTTTTTTCCGCGCCTTCTTTCAACATGTTTCAAGTACTGAGCAAAAAATCCGCTCTTCTGAAGTTTATAATATAGTATTCTGAAAGTACCATATTCTTAACTTACTTCCAAGCATTGACATCAAAATGGGTAGGCAGGTCCGTATCCTGGATTTAGGGGGAGGGGGCACGACCAAAATTTTTTTAAACAAGGGGGGTTTCTGGCTCGAAAAATAATTAGTTAGGCGTAGGTATTTACTCTTAATTTGTATTAATTTCAAGAGTAAGATTTTTATCTAAATTGAATATAAATTTGCATAATCAATCATGGGCAGGCCGAATTTCAAGATTGTAATTAGAGTCAATTTAGTCCCAAGTACGCGGTTTAAACGCTCCATTTTTAGTCTTTATAGAAGCTAAGGCGTATTTTGCATTGCATCTTTGTATTTTGTTCAGCACAGGTTTTATGCAGAAAATGAGATTTGCTCAAAAGAGTGTCCATTGGATTCTCACCATACTTAAGTAATCTGAGTAGCCAAATTTACAGGTGTACAGCTCAAGTGATTGTGCCTTTTTTGATTCATCCTCTGGTCCCCCTTATGTTTAAAAAAAATTTGGTCGCCCACCCCCCGAAGCAAAATCCTGGATACGGGCTTGATCATGGGAAAATTTTTAAGGTAAATATTAGAGCTGTTTTCAGGATCAACAAACTTGATTTATGTAGGTACTCTTTGCTTAATATCAAATTAGGAAGAAATTTTTTTTAAATTTTGCATCTGCTTCCTAAACTCTACAAGTGCTATCATTTGCTTATATTGTTGTATTAAACTCAGGCACGTAGCTGACCGTCCTATTTGGGGGGTCAACACCAATTTTGGGGGGACTAAGCCCAAAAAGGCCAAAAGTAGCACAAAATAACGTTTAAAAAGTCCTATTCTTCCTATTTTTCTGAATTTTGGGGGGTCCGGACCACCATTTTCCCCAGAGATACGTGCCTGATAAAACTGCGCTATTCCAAAGTTTCTTGCAAAAATGTAAATAAGAAATTGTTGCATGCAAATCAAGATGTCGCTAAGGCAAACTTTTGAATGTCCTATTTTGTGGCGTAGTAGGTACTATAGCATTTCTTAGTACGAAAATCAACGTTCACCTATATTTTCTAATAGAAGTGTTAGGATGAAATGAAGCATAAGCACCAATGCTTTGAGAATCTAGTCGTCTGACAATGCAAAAATGATTAGAGTTTTCTATCAAAATACTGTGTTGGATTATACGATTATTTTTAATCTGGTCATTTGCATTATGTCGTTCGCATGATCAATAGTTTTCCGTAGAAATCAGCAATCCATTCTGCCCCGTATAATTGGTAAATTAATCACTTAATGACGATGAAAGCAGTTTTTGGACATTTTTCTCTTTAAAGACTCAATAATGCTACATCATGATAATACATAGGGCACGCACAAACTTTTCAAGTTCAATAGATTCACGCTTAGTACTATGGTAGTGAGCAGACATGCACGTGGGGGTTTGAGGTCTAGATCAGTCATGCACCGGGGTAGGCATACCCCGCTCAGGCCGTTTTGGGATCAAACCTCTTACTCGAACCGTGAAAAGGCGTTAGATCACGTCTAACAGTATAGTTTTAGGTTTTCAGGTACATGTACTAATTTTTCGAGCAGTAGACTGTCAAATTAATTCATCCAATTAATTTATCCAGACAATTTTCTTCC
>JAVLUZ010000229.1:101928-172035 GCA_036768485.1 Mermis nigrescens
GGCAGGGCAACCAAGGTACCAGGATCGAGTGCATGTTCCACCCATAGGTAACGTACCTTGGCATAATGTAATGGCAATGTGTGAGAGTGTAAGCCCCCCGCGAAATAATGAATCGACATCAAATAATTTTGCTCATGTAGAAAATGATTTTGTGTGTGAATCATACCCAGAGGGCGCAAAAGGCCTTGAATATAAAAGTGTTAATTGTTTGGTTTTGGAAGGGCATGGGGAATGTGAAGATCTAGGGCGGAAATCCTAAACTCTGCAAAATTTGGCACTAGATTCCTTCCCCATGGTACAGAAGGCGGACGAGTTGCCCATTGACCTAGGATATGAGTTAGGTGGTGATGATTTAGTCACAAATAATTATGTTTTTGAAGACTGTGAAAAGGGACAGTCTAAGCGCCTTCTGGTCATGAATGCGCCTAGGTGACCAAAACCTGATGCTGCAGCTGAAAGTAGAGAATTTAAGAATTTTGAAAATGTTGATGGCGTTCATGGTAAATCCCTTGACAAAAAACTGTTTTCCAACACGTTTTTGACTTTTTCTGTCTCCTCATGTGTCTCATCCCCTCTGGACTCTGTTTGACTGCTCCCAACGTACGTGCGTACAATTTTTGTAATAAATTGCAAAATGGATACACTTTAGCGATTCCTAAAAATGTAGAATGCATACCTCCCATAACTTCCTCAACCCCCTATAACATGAAAGTTGACATTTGGGTACCATTAGATACACCTTACACTACTGAAGCTGTTAAGTGTTATATCCATAATAGAACTATATGTACTAACACCGGATTTCTGGGTAGTAGAGGAATAGTTTATGACATGACCACCACCAAACCTGTCTCCGCTACACTTTGCTCTCAAGTATGGAAAACTAAAACTTGGGGAACTGACACCCTTTTTAGCACATTTCCTAGACTCTGGACCACTCAAAATAACTTATCTGTTGAATTTTCTTGGTGCTGCCGTGACTTATGTAAAAGTGCAATAAATTTTTTCATTGAACTTGGCCATTTAGCGACTACTGATGGAATTACTCTTAGTTCTAACTTATGCGACCTCGGGGGATGCCCTCTCTCAACATGGAAAATGTATAACTAATGATGCCACGGTAATCTGGGACCCCTACCCACTAAAATCCTTCTGTAAATATCATAAACTGGGAACTTTTTTCATAGAGCTAAATTTACCTTTTGCAATAGCTAAAGAATTGCAAAGCGGCTTTACACTTACCAACCTTACTAATAAATGTGGACTAATTAGTGCTTATGACACGCTACAAGGTGTTTTAATCAAAGTCATAATGGAAAGGACAGCGCCTTTCTGCAAAATCAGTCTGGTGAAATTTACTTGAAGCCCCAAAATTTAACTTTTTTTGACTAATAAGCCCTCAACTGACCCCGAAAATGCTAAATTTCAGTATTTGGAACAGCAAATTTTACAAATCGAACAAAAAGCTTCAAAAATGTTTGGATTGAAGTATATGTAAATCTGCACAATGCCAATTAGACACTATTAAGCAAATTTTGCACATTAACCCAACTGCCAGTGCTAGGATTTTACTTAAGCAAACTGACATCCACGCTGTTGTTGCTGGGGATGTCCTTATGATATGGCAATGTCACCAACTTAATACTACTAAAATTTACTGGGACTATAAAGTGAACGTAAACTGTTATGCTGACCTCCCTGTTGAAGTCGGAACCCAGAAATTTTTTGTTTCTCCCGGGGCACTGATCTCACTATGTTTTCTCATATGATACTGTGTGATAAGAGAATTCAGAGCATATACTATGATAAACAAAATTACTACATAGCTCAGGGCACCACTCACGTTGCACAAACCCCTATTCAGCTTGTCTGGGCTCATAATTGGACCCCCTTTACTTTTGACTCTCCCACTTTGTTCCATGATTCTATGACTACTTTTGATGATGAAACAGGAACCCACAAATTAGAACAGAAAATTGATTGTATTATGAAATATACATCCCAATTATCCAAAAATCCCTCATTATGTTTACCAAATTCCGTCTGGGACCGGAACTGCCATAACTAATGCTCTTGATTTTAGCCAACAAAAATTTGAACATTTGGTCGATAGGACTGCTTTGGGGCCTCAAACACACTTACTCATTTACTTAGTGGTATTTATTTGTTGACTTAAGATCAATATTGAATGAAAAATTCTGGAGACCAGTGCTTTTATATATGTAAGCTGAGCGTTGTGGATTACTTTAAACTGAAAGTAGTAAAGATTAATGCATTGTATTATTTCTGTCATTTAAGATGGCAATGTAGCCGGCTGTTGAATTTATGTGTAATTAATTATATGTTAATTATGGAGGTATAAAAATCGTAAAACATTTTAATAAAATATAGTTTTAAAATATGAAAATATAAAAAATATAAAATATAAATTGATAAAATATACATAGTTTTCTAGCATAGCGTTTTTACTAACAACTGCAGTATTGTAGATAAAGATAATGAAATTTAAATACTGAGCTATTATAATTTGCACACTTAAATTATAGTGAAGTGTGATATTCATATAACTTTCTTCTTACTCGGCTAGCTTGCTACTGCTGCTCGCTGGCTCCTTTGCATCATTACTCTGCTGCATCGTGTTGTAATCACTTGACATTTCATCCACAACCATTTTAACAAACGCCAGTTCTGCTTTGTCAGCCGCTTGCAGATCACGAAACGCCTGCAAATAATGGAATACATGCTCTATATTACCGATTTTGAGTGGGAAATGTCAAAGAAAAGCATACTGTAATGTCATGAGAAAAGTAGCATCAGTAGAATACCTATGCATATATATTAGATAAGGTTATATGTATATTTTTCTTTTTGAGAAAAAATAAAAATTTAGAAATAATAACCCTAAGGATATTCTAATTTTTATTAAAGATTTCTTGCATTAATTTTAACAATTTAGTTTATTAGTTACGTGTCATTGGCATTTATACCTTCTTTTTAAAATGAGCATCCAATATTGTGGCTATAGTGTATATTTCATTGAATTCAATCAACTTAAAATGAGCCCTATTATCGTGTCCATAGAAATATTTATCAATTTTTTTCTATGAGCTCGTCCTTTAGTGTACCGAGATTGGTAAAATCTCCTTTTGCCAAAGTTTTGTACAATATCCTAAATAGACTTCTACTTTATTTGACTATAGGTGCTCCTCATTGCCAAACTTCACACTATGACACTTCATTCGACCATCCTAAACATTTCATGCAGACAATTCTGATCAGACTCAGACTTTAAAATTACATTCATTCTTTACTCGAGCTCACAAAATTAACACTTAATAAATATATTAATCATAACATATTACAAATGGGCATAATAAGGTTTGGGGGCTGAAGACACCAAAAATCTGACTGACCCCTCCAACCCCCCGGAATGCGGCAAACCTAGCATTGAAGTTTTAGCATGTTTTTTTGGCGAATTTCTGCCGATTTTGCACCATCCAGTCAAGACCCCCAGAATTCGGTTGCTGCCCATGTGACGCAAACCTGTATTCAAGCAGTGTTTGTGGACTTACAATCTTTAGAGGCTTTCAATTTGCATATGTTCAGAATGAAATATGATGAACACTGAAATGTAACTAAGTCAATCTTAAAAATTACTCTTGGCGCAGTTGAACTCCGGAATTTTGGTTTGCAAAGTGTGTATGCTAGTGTTTAATTGAAGTATGTAAGTAACTTACTTTCCCTCAGTGATTTCTTCGGATATGCAAGAGTCTTCACACAGTACATTTTAGTTGTATCCGCTAAAATTTTGAGAAGTTGAACTAACTGAATAGAAGGTTTAAAGCAACTTAAATAGTGGCAAGTTACTCTTGATTTTAGAGAAAATTTAGGTACTGTGGGCAAAATTTCCCATTCATTTTTGGTCAGATTCCGATTGTTCAACTGTTCAATTTCGAAACACACATGTCTAACTGCCCGTTTCTGACTTAAAAATCGTCCTAGCATGGAGTAAGTACTAGACCAGCAAGTGTCTTGGTCGGATTTTCAAGGAATGAGATTGCAAACCCTCAGTTTTCTGAGCCACTCACAGAATTTGCTTGCTTTTGGTGCTGCTACAAATCACTCAAACTATATGTCGTACCTTAAAAACAGAATAGTTTCATCTATCTAAGAATAACAACCAGCACTCTCTGTCTAAAGTGCGCTGCTCACCATACGTGTTCTTAGGAGTTTTTGACCCCTTTCCTCCAGGATGGCAACTGACTCTCCTGCAAAATGGCAGCAATCTCTCCCCCAGCATTATCGATTTTCCATAAAAGTTGTGAAAAGTGCCTTTTTAGCATTTTTGGCTCGAAAATCTCAACTTTCCGGCAATTTGTGCCATGTACACATTTTTTGACTATATTTTGTTCAATTTACTGAATTATTTGAAATTTTTCTAAATTCTTTTTTACGTTCTTAGATTCTAGAAAAAATGAGCATTATCTAAAACGTCAAAAAAACAATGTTTTTGACGCATACTTATAGTTTTTAGCCAAAAAAGGCACTTTTTAATTATTTTTTAGGCCTGACTATTCCAAAATCACCATGCTGTACATGCATGGTGCTCACTCATTCGATTCATGAAATCTTGATTTTCATTCTAAAGAATGGAACTTTTCTTTAAAAAAGACACGGAAAAGAAAAGGACTGACTGGAAGCATAATGTTAGAATGATTAAAAATGTTTATATAAAATTTCTATTATGCCATACAAATGAATCTTCTATGCTTTCTTATTCTTACTTTTGCTGTCAAATCAGTAACTGATCTTTGGCATTTTAAACTGTTTTTCACAATCAAGTGAAGGGTATACAAGAAACATCCCGCATGCTCCAGGCCAGACAGATCCAATGCTTTGACAACATTCATACCATTATCACGCACTACGACGTGAACTTTTCCTTAATAGTGTTGATATATAGATACAAAATTTTAGATATACTATCCATGCTTACGTATGTGTGAGCAGATATGGTCATATTGACTTTAGACCCAAAAACAAGAAAAATTTGCAAACCTTTAGAATTTACATAATTTATATTTTTCCATTCTTTTTGAGATACAGAGATAGTAGGTATGATCAGAAACATTGCAAAGCTAAGTTTCTTGGCATGTGGAGTATCACTAATTGTCAATTTTTCAATTTTGAACAGTTGTTGGTCCCATGATTTCCCAAAGTTTATGACCCTGGCCTGTGAAAGAGCCAATGTAAATATGGAGCAGAAAAAAACAGTGCTGCAGAAGCTCTAAATAATGTATTTGCAGGAAAAATTTATCAATTGAGAGATTCTAAATATAATTGAAGAAAAGCATATTTAATGAAACGAAGCTATGAAAAACAAATCAAGCAGTAAAAAAATTTTCTGTCATAAAATAACGCTGCAAAGATTATTCCTAGCAAAATATGAGCAAAAGTGAAATGAATTAATTCGTTTTACCCAGTAAACCATAAGAAATGGTAACCAATTTTATTGCATGAGCCAGATTTTCGGCTGTGTGGCTTTCTGGGAATGGCAAGCATTCTATTAAAGCCATTTTTCGTTTCCAAGTTAATTTATCTAAAATTGTAAGTTTATTACTTTGTCTTTCATGTTCAATCAGCTTTTTGAAATATTAGATTACTATAAAATGAACAGTAACTGCTCAAGTAAGCATCCATTGACTCAGAACTCCACATGTCAGTTGTTAACAAACAAACATCTGTACGCTCAGTTAATAGTTTTTTAACTTTTGATTTGACACGCAAGTATATCTAAAATAGACATCAATAAGATGGAAAATGTGTTGGTTCTAGATTTTTTTAGCAAACAAAGACCTGCGGCATTAAAGTTGTTCTCAAATATTTTTCAGATGGAATGTTAAAATGAGGGTTCAGATCAGTTATAAAATGCTTGAACCGTTCATCTTCTACGACTGAGTAAGGTAGTCCTGCGTTTATCAGCCACTCAGCTATTTCATATTTTAGTCGTTTCTGATCCGGGTGGGTACCTGTTTTTTAACAATTAAAAGTAAGAATAATGCGCAAATATCACATGATTATAAACAAAAATTCTTTCATACCAGAAAATTTTTGCTGTGAACGAAAAAATTTGTTGATTTTTTGCTGTTTAGCTGGTGGGCCTTCATCCAAATTGTCATCGTTTAGCAAATATATGCCTTCTTGGTCATCCTAAAGAGTAGAAATTGCAGCATTCTACTTAAAAATACTTCTGTTTTTGCTTCAAAAGTGCGACCTTTGCTTTTGCATCTACTGCTGTAGCAGACTCATTGGTTCTCTTCTGTCATGTTGCTTCCTCTTGAGTTCGGTGCTTTGATTTTAAATGATTCAACAGATTCGTTGTTGTCATCTTCTTTGCACTTGCACTGCCTCGACTGTATAATTCCGCAAATAAGGCACTTTGCCTTAGTCGAATCATTTTCGCAAATTTCAGAAAAATTCCCAAATAAGCAACATGTAATGTAAATATTTAAGCAACATGTAATGTAAATATTTAATATAATGCAATAGTGAATCCTGTATATATAAAAATATAATGTATTATTCGGAATAAAGCCTAGAATTCTTGAGAATTACGAAAACAATTGATTGATAAATTCTAATTTTCATGCTGATACTTACTAAAATTAGAAATAAGGTAGACAAAAAAGCGAATAGATTTCTTCCTGTTATTAGATGCAGAAGTTTAAGAAAGTTAACACATTGACCATAAAGCAATTATTTAATACAAAACAGAACGGTACACAGCAGACACACAATATACAATAACTACAATGATGGTGTTGAAATTTCAACTAAACAGACATGCCTTCAAATGTGAGACATGTAGGAATAAAAAGAGTGGCTTTTCCATTAAACGTTGTCATTTTTGCAATCGCTAGTGATTCATTCATAGGTCGAACTTTTCTAAAAATGGAAACAGATGCTGGAATGGATACAATGCTAAGATGAGTCAGCTTTTCTTATTAGTGCATACATGGTTGTGAGCATATTTTTAACGAGACTTAAGGTGACTAGAAGATAAATTGGAGCTCAACGGCGTTGTCTGGGGATAGTTATATTGCACATTGTCTAAATTTTAATGCAAATAAAAAACTGCCTTAAAAAGCTTCGGCCTTCGGCCTTTTTTCCTTCAAGAAAACACCACAGCTTTGGCCAAAGCTTCGGCCAAAGCCGAAGCTTCGGTCGTTCCCTGGTCTCTACCATGTATGTCCCTAATTGTACACAAAAAAATCATCTGCATATTCTACGTTACATATCAATCAGCCATATTTCACAAGTGTGAACTTAACCTAACTGGTCAAAGTGAAAAAATGCATGCTTTTGTTTCAAATAATTATATTTTCTATTTCGAACTAGAAGTAAAATCTATCTGTTGACCATACTACGCCACGGTTTGCACTATATATTTGCCTAATTGCATGCAAAAAATGCATACATATATGTTATCATTATATTTATTGATTAGTTTTACCTGTAGAAAATCCTAACATAAAGGAATATGTTTTATATTGTCAAAATTCAATTGTCAAAACATTCTGAATGAATCAATGTGTCTCCAACGTCATCTGCCTCATCATCTAGATTCGGGTCTGGTTGGAAAAATCTTCTGAGCAGTCATCTCCATCAGTTTCAGTTGGGACAATTGCTTCTCTTTTTGTGCTTCCTGCGACCAAATCCTGCAATTTGCTGCCATCATAAAAACTCAGATTGCTTGAATTGGGGGCAATCTTCGCATTTCAGTTGCAGTCTCCCTTGGATTGCACTTTCTTTGAGTCTTCATCCCATCATCAAATTTTTCAAGCTAAATATCGGCACTGGTTTTCTGTTAATGCTTTACAAGATTTTTTTGCCTCAAAGCCCAGCCAGTTGGTAATCTTTGGATTGAATCATCATCTGCATACATCTCCCAGAATTGCTGCAAAACTTTATTTTGACTTGGAAGCCAAGGCATTAGCTGCCGATTTTCTATTTGTTTCTTGTTTCTTCATCCCAGAAGAGCCCATGACAAGGGACCAGTCAACAGCAACACGTGTGCCAGTTCTACCAGAAGAAGACAGCTCAGCAAGGTCTTTGCAACTGTTTACTTGTACTTGTTCCTGGTTGCACAAAATCATTTCAAAGACATTGATCCGTCGAAAAATGAAGTTTTGCAGCAATTCTGGGAGATGTGTGCAGATGCTGATTCAATTCAAAGATTTCCAACTGGCTGGGCTTTAGGGCAAAAAGATCTTGTAAAGCAATCACGGAAAACCAGCGCCAATATTTTCTTTAAAAATTTGATGATGGGATTAAAACTCAAAGAAAGTGTGATCCAAGGAGACTGCAACTGAAATGCAAGGATAGCCCCAATTCAAGCAATCTGAGTTTTTATCATGGCAGCAAATTGCAGGATTTTGGTCGCTGGAAGCACAAAGAAGAGAAGCAATTGTCCTAACTGGAACTGATAAAGATGACTGCTTAGAAGATTTTTTCTAACCAGACCCAAATCTAGATGATGAGGCAGATGACATTGAAGACACATTGATTCATTCAGAATGTTTTGACAATTGATTCGGAGATATCAAAACATATTCCTTAATGTTAGGATTTTCTACATGTAAAAAAATAATAAAGAAAAATAATCCAACATATATGTATGCATGTTTTGTCATGCAATTAGGCAAATATTTAGTGCAAAATGTGGCGTAGTATGGTCAACAGGAAGATTTTACTTCTCATTAGAAATACAAAATAAAATTATTTGAAACAAAAGCATGCATTTTTTCACTCTGACCAGTTAGGTTAAGTTCACATTTGTGAAATATGGCTGATATATAAATAGCATTAGAATATGTAGAGGATTTTTGTGTACAATTAGAGACATACATGGTAGAGACTACTGGTGTAAATGTGGTTGAAAAATGTGTCATAATTCTTGAGTTACAGAGCCAAAAGAAAAATTTTCAAAGCACCAATGTGTGACTTTTTGATTTTGATAAATGGAGCTAAGTTTACGTTGTCCACAAATGGTCAATAAATATCAAACACATATGGATGGATTTTGGCATATAATTAGGCAAATATACCGTGCAAATTGTGGTGTAATGTAGCTACAAGATGAATTTTATTTTCCGAATTACAGCTCCAAAAGGAAACTTATTTGTACCACACATGTATGATGTTTTCGACTTGACCAATTGAGTTCAATTACTGTTTGTCAGAAATAGTCACCAACATAGGTGGGCAGCACCAAAATTCTGGGTGGGAGGCTGGAAAAATTTCTGGAGGGGGTGAAAAAATTTTTAAAGGTAAAAAATGGTCTTAAAAGTGGTTGTATGGCGAAAAAAACACCATTTTTTGACGTTTCTCATCAAGCACTATCCAATGGCATCAAAAATTGCTAAAAAAGCAAGAAAAAATTTTTTCTGGGGGGTGGTATTTCAACTTCTGGGGGTGCATACCCCCAACCCCCACGCCCATGTGTCAGTCACCAACCAGTTAAGGTATACGCATGATGTTTTGTGAACACTTAGGCACATAGATGGTACAAGCTGTGGTATAATGCAGTTGCACAATGTTTCACAGTTCTGGAGTTATAGATCGGAATGATGAACCTTTTTTATAGCACAAATATATCATTTCCGAAATTTGAACACATGAGTTACATTCACGTTTGTCAAAAGTGGTCAATAACTAAACATCCCATATCCTACATTTTTTACACAGAAATGGGTACATAGGTGGCACATATTGTGGTGAAATTAGGTTCGATTCTATATGACCAGACCACTCTGGACTTATGGCTAAAAAGTAAAAATGTTGCAAGTGCAAAATTCATATTTTTGACCTTTATTGACTGCTGTATCCCGTGGGATGATCCAGTAAACAAACTTTATACTTTTGTAAAGCCCATTTGATCTTATGTAGTTTAAGAAAACTGCATTGAAAAATGTAAATTATTCTGGAAAATATCAATCAACATATGAAATTTGGCACATATTCCGATTTTTCACACTTTATACCCCTATAACTCAGCAAAAGTAACTTTTGTGTAAAACAGTTTTCAGATTCGGAATTAGCGTAATAATTTGTGTAATATATCTTGAAACAAAGTAAAATAATTTTTTGCTTACGTAAAGTCACTATTACAGCAAGGTGATTCTTACAGACATTGACTCTTAAATGCAATGCTGAAGCTTTAGAGAGAGAATTAACAGGAATTGATGGAGCTACGCACCATAAAATTCTTGTTTTTGCTCTTTAAACTTATTTCAAATCGTTTTAAACATACATAATACACACCAGGCATACTAGAAATTTTCCTATATTCATGACCCAGTTGCCTTTTTTGTCCTTCATAATATCTTTGTGCATAACTGTGAGAATTCATGATTGGAGGTCTGGAGTGACATGCTCCAGTATTTTTTATGTGGAGTCTAGGGCCGAGCCCTAAGAAATTGGAAAAATCTTGGTTTTGAATCAACCAAAGCAAATAAAATTAATCAAATCTATATTATGCAAAACTTAAGCCAAAATGTCTTATTTGGGATCTTGGGAAGTATATAGCACAGCACAGCAATGGATTGCTGTTAAGGAAATATATAAAGACACACTGAAGATTTTTTATATCATTTTGGGGCCCATTTGAGTCCTTTTCATTTATATGATGTAGTTCAAGAAACGAAAATGCATTATTTGAATTTGGAAAATATTTTCAGTGTTTTTCTAAATAAAAACATAACACAAAGAAAGCAGAGAATAGACAAACAGGCAAGCAATCATTTTAATACTTTTTAGTTAAGCTCAGCAAGCATGCACAATTTAATTCAAAGAGCAATTAATGTCTTAAATCACTAAAATGATAAGTATCAGATTATCGTAGCTGATTCAAGCTTTTAACTAAATTCATTGGTTTGTTAACATAAATAATAATGACATGGTGAAAAGTGCTATAAAATATTGACACTTTTTGACCTCTTGAACTGAACATCTTGAACAATGCTTCAAAAAATCAACAGAATTTCTCTAATATTCTGTGAGGAAGTCTGCCCCTGTGCCCCCTGGCTACACCTTTGAATTCAAAACATTATCAGTATTCTGTACTCCTGTGGAGTTTGTCGTGCAGAGCTTTAAGCCCAGCACAATCATAGTCCACTTGGACTGATAAGCTATATAAGCAACGGTCTTGAATGACTCTTATATAGTTTATTTTTTATTGACCGTATGGTCATTTACTTGCACTCTTTGTGCTTTCTTATGCACTTAATTGTGCTTTGCTTCTTAACTTAGTGCACTTTATTTTGCTTCCTTATGCACTTCACTGTGCTTTTTCTTCTTGCCCAGTTTTTGTTGTACGCTTCTATGACTCAGTGGAGATGATGAGCGGCATAGTACATTCCTAAATGTATCCAATCTGATCCACTACAAATATATGACCTACGAAATGGTCCTGCCTTCCCGTTGGCGTAGGTCGAGTGTTCTTCCTCTGAAATGTATTTACTGCATGCTTCGGAAGAAGAACAGCAAAAAGGACCACATCCATGGGCGGATTTAGGGGGAAGGGGGGGGGCGGCCGCCTCCCCCCATTGGCCCAAAATAGTGTGCAAAATTAAGCATTTTTGAGCGATTTTTAGCGATTTTCGGGTCCAAACGACTCAATTTTTCCACCCAAGTCAGGGTTCCGCCCCCCTTAGGGGTACCGCCCCCTTCCCCTTAGGAAAATCCTGGATCCGCCACTGACCACATCTACATGCTAAAAAATTCTGGCACAAAGTGCTGGAAAATTCAAATCTTAAATCTACAAAATTTAAGGAAGTGTCTGTTATTTCCAAAGCACATTGAAAAAATGTTACCTAGTCAAGTTTGACATGCAACACTAATGTTCTTAAACCTAAGTGTCATTTAATGCTTTCAGAGTAAAACCATTTCTTCCTATAAGGGGGTCAGAAGGGTGTTCAAGGCCCTAGAATCGAATGTTGGGCGATTTTGAGCTACCAGACGTTTGTGTTATCATTTTAGACGTGAAAGTAGCTTAGATGCAAAAATTTTCTTGGATGCTTTGCACCAAATAATATATATGTTTTGTTTACTCACAAAATGCCTAAACTGAGGTTAAAATCATACGGTGTGCAGCAAGAAATTTCTGGGAGGGGTGCAAGATTTTTTTTGAAGGTCAAAAAATGGCCTTAAAATGGTGGTATGGTAATAAAAACTCCATTTTTCGACGTTTCTCGTCAAGCACTATCCATTGACATCAAAAAATTGCGAAAAAACGAAAAAATTTTCAAAAATTGAATTCTGGGGGGGTTTTGATTTCTGGGGGGTATTTTGTTTCTGAGGGGTGCATACCCCCAAACCCCCCACGCACAGGTATGGTTAAAATGATCTTGAAAAGAAAACCAAATTTTTTTTGAATTGTTATATTTTTCATTTAAAATGAAAAACATGCAGACATGTACAGCATGGGAATTCTGGGGGTAAGATTTTAAAGCACCTTTTAAGGTGCCAAAAATGATGGGATCGCATCAAAAACATCATTTTTGAGCGTTTAGACTATGTTTCATGTTTTTAGTGCATAAAAACAAAGAACATTCCAAAAGAAATCAAAAAAGTCAAAAAAACATGAACAATATTTAGGTAAAAAGTGAAAACATAATGATATGAAGCAAAGCGTTGAAAATTCGACAATTTTGACAAAATAGATGGCTGAAAACGCTTAGGAAAGTACTTTTATGCCAATTCTAGTGAAGAATTCTAGAAAATTCTGAAAACTTCTAAAAAATAGACAAATCTGGTTGTGGTGAGAAGTGTTTTAGGGTTTGAATGCCCCCCGCCCTCCAAAACCTCCAGCAAGATCATGTATGAATACAATTATTGAAAAATGTAGTTTTCGGCAATAAAACAAGTTATGTGGGGGAAATTTTAGCCATGGTTCTTATTTGACCTGCAAAAAGCTAAAACTCTTAATTTAGTGGTCCGTAACTTCCCAATTTTAAAAATATGATGAAGACGTACCCATAGTTGTTTTTTATTTGCATGTTTACAGTCTTTTTCAGGCAAAACGTTCGGCATCATGGGTGAAAAAAAGCTGCTCTAGGCGAATTAATTGGTATAAATTTTATTCTCTATCGGACATAAAAATTTATAATATTCATGTTTTCATTTTCTTAGGTGAAGGGATTGGTCCGCTTTATACATAGATATATTGTCCTCTGTCTGAATAAGCTTTGGATTACAGGTGAGATGTTCTGTTCTAGCGTTTTGAGAATAAACATTGGTGGATTTTAAGGGTTATGGACATGGATGTGTAGCATCAAAGTTTAGAGGTAAGGTGTGGAAAAATTGCCAAAGTAGCACTAAGAAGGACGAAAAATTCAACTCCGGGGGGGGCTGAGGCATAGATGAGCGGCTCCAAAGGTATAAAGGTCTGGGGCTGCAAAATTTTTTCAAAGTCAAATATTGGCCTTAAAACGGTGCTATGGCGAAAAAAACACAATTTTTGAACGTTTCTCGTCGAGCTCTATCGATCGGCGTAAAAAACCGAAAAAGGGAAAAAATTCAAAAATTTAAATTCTGGGGGTATTGTTGGGTTTTTGCCATTTCTTGTTGGGTATTTTGCCTTCTGGGGGTACGTACCCCCAAACTCCCTCCTCCCCCACGCCCAGGTAAGGTGTGGGGGTTCCACAAGATTCTTGAGGTCAAAAATCGGCTTTTATGCCAAAATGACATAAAAACTGACTTAAACGCCAAAACAGCCTCAGAACTACGTATATTACACAGCTTCTGGTCAATTTCAAACAATTTTGACTGAAATTGATCTTTTTTCAACCGTTTTTGGCCTTTGTTTACCTTAATTTTTCCGACAAAATTTTTTCGTTTTTTCATTGTCTGGTCCAGACCACACATGCACATATGTAGGGGTGACACGGGTATTACCTTCCACTGAGGAGCGAGCTAGACAGGTACTGTCCAGCAATATGATGCAGATGGAACGTATTTTGTATTACTTTTGACACCAAAAGCAGTAAAATGTCAAGCATTTTCCGACTTTCGCGCTGGATTAGTACTTTTAGGTGCTTTTTATCTAAAAAACGCCAAAAGTGGATGAATTTCTTTATTTTTCACTTTAAAATGAAAATAATATCATGCTCGTCAAAAAAGGTTCAAATGCTTTAAAAGTGCAACAGTAACACGAAACAGTGTTTTTTGTACTAGGTCCATTTATACCTGTACAAAGATGGTTCCCAAAAAGTCTTTGTGCATTTTGTACATGCTTATTTTTGCATGCTACAATATGGTATACTGGCGCTTTATATGAAGTAACCGGGTTTTTTGATCTTTGGCAGCGAATTCTAGTCGATTTTTGCATTTCTGACGGCAAAAAATGCTTAAAATTGCCTTAAAAGGGCTGAAGTGTCAAAATTTAGACATTTTTGAATTATGCAAAGTTAGCCATTATATTGAAAATTGGGTGTTTGAATTTGCGATGAAGAAAATAATCAAAAGATAGTCACTTGGTTTATTTGAGCCGAGTAATAAAATAACGACCGTCCACATTATCCTTTTTAAACAAGACAACCTTATTGACACCATCCATTTTCAAATTAAAACTGCATTAAGTTATTTCTTCTTAATGTGCAGTTCACTTATAATCAAGCACAAAAATTTAACCAACGAATTCACATTGCAAATCCTCACTCAATCAATACACAAGCACAATGTGTTGTGACTTTTGAAATTGAAAACACCCAATTTTCAATTTTCAAATTGAAAATTGGATCAATTTTCAAATTGAAAATTGGGTCAATTTTCAAATTGAAAATTGGGTGTTTGAATTTGCGATGAAGAAAATAATCAAAAGATAGTCACTTGGTTTATTTAAGCCGAGTAATAAAATAACGACCGTCCACATTATCCTTTTTAAACAAGACAACCTTATTGACACCATCCATTTTCAAATTAAAACTGCATTAAGTTATTTCTTCTTAATGTGCAGTTCACTTATAATCAAGCACAAAAATTTAACCAACGAATTCACATTGCAAATCCTCACTCAATCAATACACAAGCACAATGTGTTGTGACTTTTGAAATTGAAAACACCCAATTTTCAATTTTCAAATTGAAAATTGGATCAATTTTCAAATTGAAAATTGGGTCAATTTTCAAATTGAAAATTGGGTGTTTGAATTTGCGATGAAGAAAATAATCAAAAGATAGTCACTTGGTTTATTTAAGCCGAGTAATAAAATAACGACCGTCCACATTATCCTTTTTAAACAAGACAACCTTATTGACACCATCCATTTTCAAATTAAAACTGCATTAAGTTATTTCTTCTTAATGTGCAGTTCGCTTATAATCAAGCACAAAAATTTAACCAACGAATTCACATTGCAAATCCTCACTCAATCAATACACAAGCACAATGTGTTGTGACTTTTGAAATTGAAAACACCCAATTTTCAATTTTCAAATTGAAAATTGATCAATTTTCAATTGAAAATTGATCAATTTTCAAATTGAAAATTGGGTCAATTTTCAAATTGAAAATTGGGTGTTTGAATTTGCGATGAAGAAAATAATCAAAAGATAGTCACTTGGTTTATTTAAGCCGAGTAATAAAATAACGACCGTCCACCAATTCCAAACTAAATGCAACTAATCTGATCACTATGAAAAAGTTTTGAAAAATGAGCTTGCTAAGCGAGAGTTGTAAACCAAGAGAAACTTAAAGCTAAAACCTACCATTAAATTATGAGAGAATTATAAAAGATTTTAAACTTCAAGAAAATGGAAAAGGCGGGATGTTGGTAAATTAGAAGGCAAAGATTTTCGGCAAAAATTCAAAAACTTCACGCAAATATCAAATGTAAGGAACACTAACGCTTTGATTTGGTAGTAAAATAAATTTGTAGTATAGACTACATATTAACAACAAATGAATAGTGCAAACTTTACACAACTACTAGGTGTAGAGAATACTAACAGTTTACGGCTTATTAATGTACATGATTACAATAAAGCTGTATATCTTTGTCGACTTCTGTGCACAGTAGTGTGATTGCTGGTTCATTTTAAACCACTTTTGCAGGCAATTTACATCAATTAAACGATAGCTCTCCATGTACAAGATTTTGTGAAACATATTATAAACACGGCTAAGAAAGATTTAACTTTAATGCAACCCATTTAAGACAAAATTACATCTCTTCAATGATCTAAGGACACTTGAACATAATTTTTAAATCACTTTAGATTACTTTTGAGGGTAAACAAACTCACTTAATTGATGTCTCACATATGAATCCTTGAAAATTTCTTGACTTCAGTTACAAAGTCTCTGCAAGTCTATTGAATTAGGGTTAACACGTAACGTAAACTTTACACAAACACATAGCGTAAAGAATATTTTAGTCGGATTCGTAATTTTGATATTGCTCCGATATTTCTTTCAACATTTATGGAAAAATGAGTCTCCATAATGTTTTAAAGACAATAAACATTAGGTTTAAACCACTTTGCAATACTGCTGAGTGTAAGCAAACGCGCCCAATTGACGTATATATTTCATTCCCTGTAAATTTTTATATCTCAGGAAAAAATTTCGATTTTTGCAATGCTCTAGAACAAAGGCTAACATGCAGTGTAAAAAATTACTCGGATATTATGATCAACATTCACGAAAAAATTATGTCTCTACAATGGTCTGAGGACATATAAACAATGAATGTAAACTACTTTACATCACTGTTGGATGTAAACAAACGCGCCTACGTGACGTCTCACATTTGATCCTTTGAAAACTTCTAGGCTCCAAGAAACAATTAGGTTTCAGGAATGCTCAAAAACGAAGATAAATATATATGTAGTGTAAACTTCATGTAAACACCTAGTGTAAAGAAGATTTTAGTCAGATTCGTAATTTTGATATTGTTCCGATATTACGATTAATATTTATGAAAAAATTAAGTCTACATAATGTTCTATGGGCAAACTAACAATTGGTGTAAACTACTTTACAACACCGTAGAGTGTAAACATATGCGCCAGACTGGCATATCAAATTTGATTCCTGGTCCATTTCTAGACTTGATAAACGTGTCCCTGACTCGTAACCGGAGAAGCAGGCAGAAAAAACAAGACAGAAACGCATTTAAAACTCCAAGTTTTTGACTTTACACTCGCTAAATATTAATGTATAGACAATTTGCTTTGACATGCACCCGATATAAAGCACTTTATTTTTATACTATTTGACTTATCCCGACTTCTGGACGGAGAAAGTGGCGAACAAAAAATGCAACAAAAACGTATTTTCCACCATTTAGAACACTGTAAACTTTAAAATTCCGTACCGAACTCCCCATTGAGTTTAAAGAAATTCGGTTTGGTACAATTTGTAGCTTTTAAATCGTAGTACATCCCTGTGTGCCAAAATTCTGTTGCAAAAATTATTTGGCATGATTTATCAATCAAACTTCGGAAAAAAACGTGTTTTTTAGCCCATTTTTTACCTCTGATTTCGAACTTTACACCCCCATAAATAACTCAATATTGCGTTTTTTTAAATGCGGTTTGCTGCGATGTTTAGCCCCTGTGAGGCACTTTATTAATGCTGTCTTCGATTTGCACTGACTCATAAGCGGAAAAATTTGGCAGAGAAATCTTAGTTAAAATCCATTTTTTTACACCATCCACTAGAGTGTAAACTTTAAACCCCAGGATCTAACTCACCATAGAGCATAGAAGACTTTGCTTATATGCAGAATGTAGCCCTTGATCCGCTCTACATTTCTGTCAGAAAACATTTTAAAAACCTCATAACCGGAGTTAGTATCGGACATAGGAAGGTTGAGAACTCGACCAAAAAGTGCTTTTTCACCCCCAGATTTTCGCACTCTTTACACTGCCGTTCGATAAATAATGCGAATTTCAAAAAACAAAAAAAGTGTCATCTGTAGAATTCATCCCTCTATTATCCTATTCTGTTCAATCCTTTGAGTCATCAATACTCAGTTGTCCACATGCCGCAGTAAAAAGGTCCCAAAATTTGTCCTATGTTATAACGTTACACAAAAACTTTACACCTTCTTTACACAGTCAATTTTGAGTTTCAAGAAAAACAAAAAACACGGGCAGCGAATTTTTTTATTATCTTTCTTTTAAAAAAAACCGCACCTCCCAGAAGTGTCCCGTTATAGCTGTAGGGGGGGTGCCCAGGTGTTGGGGGTACCCAAGTATATTATAGGTACGCGCTAACGCGCTACCTATGATATATATATATATATATATATATATATATATATATATATATATATATATATATATATATATATATATATATATATATATATATATATATATATATATATATATATATATATATATATATATACAGTGTTTCAAAAAAACGAAACCCTATTTGACCTTGTAACTTCTCAACAGCTCGCTCAATTTCAATGCAAATTGTTTTAAACGATAGACAAAAACCTTTGTAAGAAGCTTGCTAAGTTTCGTATCCCTAGCTTGCTCTGTTCTTGTGCAACGCGCAATTGTGTAAAAGTCGTTTTTTCCGTTAAATACAATGCGTGTTTAGAAATAAATCACGTGTTTGCAACGTTGTAGCTTTTAATCGAGTGAACATTTTAGAATACGGTCTGCTCTATTCAAAAGCCTGTTTGTCTAGCTGGTAGCCTGTAAATTTTCGTACTATTTTGCTACTTGGTTCAAGAGTTATTGAGCGTTCGTCAAATGTCATTCCTTAGGTCATTCACAAGCTCAAGCAACTCGCTGCATATTTTGTCATTGGTGGCTCAATCGCCGAGGGAGTGACCTTTGGCAAAAGCTGAATAGCTCTTGAACAAATAAACAAAATAAAAGTAAAATTTAGAGGCAACCAGCTAGATAAATGAGCTTTTGATTGAAGCAAACCGTATTCTAAAACGTTCACTCAATCTAAAGCTACAACGTCGCAAACACATATTCATTTCTTACGACACATTGTATATAATGAAAAAAAACGACTTTTACCCAAATGCGCGTCGTATAAGAACAAATAAGACTGCAAAAACGAAACTCTGCAAGATAATCATGAAGGTTTTTATCTATTGATTAAAGCAAGTTGCATTTGAATTGAGCAATTCGTTTCGAAGTTACAAGGTCTGATATGGGTTTTGTTTTTTAAACACTCTGTATATATAGGTTAGGCAGGTACCTACATACACACGTGGGCGTGTGGGGAGGGCTTGGGGGCATGCACCCCCTTAGAAGTTGAAATACCCCTCCCAGTAATCAAAATACCCCCCCCCCAGAAAATTTTTTTTGCTTTTTCAGCAATTTTTTGATGCTGTTGGATAGTGCTTGATGAGAAACGTCGAAAAATGGTGTTTTTTTGCCATACGACCACCCTTAAGACCATTTTTTGACCTTTAAAAATTTTTTCACCCACAGAAATTTTTTCACCCCCTCCCAGAATTTTGGTGCTGCCCACCTATGCCTACATATATGTAGGTACACACTACGTCCTTACATAAGGTAGACTATCACCTATAGGATTTGAGTAATGGCGAGCATTGGGATCTGGGTTGTCCCCTGGGATCCAGCAGACCCCCAAAATTGATTTTGGTGTGCTAGTTTTGGTGATTTAGCCCCATCAGACCCCCTCAGAATTTGAGCAATCAGCAGTGCAAGATTATGCCTTTTGCAGCTTACCTACATACCTAACTACACCTATCACAGTAACATCATTGTTGTTCCAATAAAGTTTATTGCTGTAAGACATAGCTCTTATTCAATTTACAAAATTGCATCGCACTCATTTACATTGAAGATTTTGTATCACTCATTGTCCGGTTCTTTATCTTCTTGCATTCTGGCTCCTTTTCGACCAGAAATGGATACATAGAGTACATAAAAAAATTTTGCGGGGCGGGGCGGGGCGGGCTTTATTTCTTTCTTGGCGGGGCGGGGCGGGTCAAAAATTTTGGCCCGTGCAGGGCTCTGACTAAAGCTAGGTCCTGCATAACAATATAAAAGCGGACAATTTTGTGATCAACGAAAGCTGCAAGCCACATTTAGTCTATCTTCAAACTTCCATTTTCATCAGTGACCCATATGTACATACATCCACTGCAACTTCTAGATTATCAAGATTTGCAAAAATAAGATCTAAAGAGTAATTGGTTTTAAAGACCAATGAATTGGATTCAATGGAACAACAAAGTTGTCTGAAAGGCAATGTGTTTTAAACAAAAATAAGTGGGTCCTAAAGCAACAACAACGTTATCTAGAGAACAATGAGATTCAAAAATTGACAGGATTCAAAGGAATAATGACAGGATCTTCAAAGGGCAATGGGATTTAATGAAAACTTGTCACGTTCTAAGAGTGCTTAAGATGGGGCTGCTCTAATTCTCATTGAATGTTGTTATATGAATTAAAACATTTGATGAGGCGAGAATTTTAATTATCATAGAAGGAATAAGTATATATAACACAGCACATGTTGGAAACTAATGACAAGGTTTCCTGGAAAAAGAGAACACCACACAGCACAACTATGTGCAGTGCGCCAAGTTGCTCTAAACTGAAAGTAAGCATTCAAAATTTGGGGGTAATTTAGTTTGAATTCCATTTGATGATTTATTTGAATATAGCTATAAGCTTAGCTTATTGTAGCTAGTTTATCCACTAGAACTCATTCTGTGTATTGATATGTAAACATTCTGGATAGAAAACCAAGAAGTTTGCCTATATACATTCAGAAAATTAATGGTCATCTGATTTGTGGAATTTGAATGACCTTTCTGTGGAAGTTTTGACATATGTTGGGGTCTTGGGTAAGTACAATTAGAAGTCAAATGTTGGAGTCATTTTCAGTTAAAAATTTTATATGATTTGGAGATTGATAATATATGCACATATGATACAATTATTCTGTTTACTTCTACTCAGTGTAATTTCTATGGGCATTTGTATAATCATTTTCTATTCTGACTTCATATACAGCTATCAAGCATAAATTTGCATTTAGAAGGCTGAAGAATGGGTCACATTCAACTGTTTCTAATTGGTATTAGTTATTTGCATCATTGGTTTGGCCTTTAAATGAAATTAGGAAAGGATTTCAACTTTTGATTAATAGTATTTCCTGGCGGAAATATCTAATGTTTTGAATATGAGAAACACAAAATATGCATACAAAATCTTAATATTTAGCCTACATTTGTTAAATAAATATACCTCAAACTTTATATGCACTAAATTATCAAATTAAATATGAAAACAAGATTTGAAAATCAGCCTTTGGTGACAAAGTGAACAAGAACTAAAGCAACAAAAATGGAATCTTAAGAACAGTGGGATTCATAGAAGGATGAGGGAGTTTAAAGAATAAAATGTTTATTGCAAACTTGGGAAATAAAGCCTGAGAATGGAGTAGTTCATGATTTTTGCAAATTATTTCTCTCTTGTGCTACTGTCATCCATTAGATATTGATTAATTTCAAATTATTTTTTTGACATTATCTTCTAGATAATTTTACAATAAAGCAAGCAACATAAGAATACATGTTATTGCCATTAAGAACTTCTGACCAACTTCCAATCATACAATAAACAGTTCGAAGAAAACATTCTCATTTTAGTGATTTGTAAAAGACTG
Source organism: Mermis nigrescens (assembly GCA_036768485.1). NCBI lineage: Eukaryota > Metazoa > Nematoda > Enoplea > Mermithida > Mermithidae > Mermis > Mermis nigrescens. The sequence continues at coordinate 123,614 of JAVLUZ010000229.1, forward strand.
TTTTAGCTTTCTCTTGAAACAAAGCCTAAATAATATCAGCACAGAAATTACAGATAGTAGGGTATGATATCTTCTGTCTTTTCCTATTTCAGAACTGTGTACAAATATGACTATTCAAAGTCTGGTCACATATACTTGAAAGTGTGAGCTCATAAGCAGCCACTTAGTGAGGTCAGCAATGTTTTCATTTGATGTTATAATCCTTAATCTTAGCAAAAGAACTCAAGACCTAAAGAAGCTTGGCAAACAAATCTTAGAGGATGTGCAGTGTGGCGCAGCAGTCAACATGAAAAACATTTGCCACACAGTGACACATTCCTAATAAAATGAGCTTTAGTTTTTGATCATATTTTTAAAAGCCTAAAGATTTTTGCATTATTCAATAATTCGGACTTGATTAAAAATAGCATAGCATAAGTCTATTTTTAAGTACTCTAGCTATTGTTTTAAGTTGACACAGCCATTTAAACCACTGACACAGTATTCTAAACTAATGACTCTTTAACTTGTCTAAACTCCTGACACAGGGTCTTGACAAACCACGTGTTAGCAGTTCAGACCACAAGTCAGCAATTTGGGCAGGTGAGTCAGCAGTATTAGACAGAAGTATCAGTGGTTTAAACCACAAGTAACAAAGTTAATTTAGGTTATAACTTCTGAAATAATTGACAAATATTGATGTGATGAATAGTTTCAGAAAGAATGTCAAATGCTGTGCAACATATTGAAGGACTGTACTTGTCCTGCATATTTTAATGAGTGAAGTTCCTATTTGAAAAGTTCAAGTTGAAAAATAGTAATAAGTGTCTTTATCTCTTTAAAGTTTATTAGTATCCTAAATCTGAATGTTACCATATATATGTCAAAAATTTTTCTTTTGTTTAAAGAAATTGACTAAGATAATCATTCATATTTGGGGTATCATATGTGACATAATATTTGAATAACCACTGCTTCAGGCTAATTTATATCAGCAAATTTGAATTATATGCTGAAATCAGATGTATTGTCACCACACCTGGGTGTGGGGGGTTCGGGGGGTATGCAACCCCAGAAATCAAAATACCCCCCCCCCATAGAATTCAATTTTTTTAAATTTTTTTCGTTTTTTTCGCAATTTTTTACGCCAATGGATAGTGCTTGATGAGAAACGTCAAAAAATGGTGTTTTTATCGCCATACCACCATTTTTAAGGCGATTTTTTGACCTTCAAAAAAATCTTGCACCCCCCAGAATTTTCTTGCTGCCCACATATGATTGTCACCCACAATTCATATAATACTTTGAATAATGATCAAATTCATTAATTTTCATTAATTAATAATATTTATTGTGCTTTCATCTAAATACTGCATATCATTGCAATGTACAAAGTCTATTTATCTTGATGCTAATATTCTTCTGTGATTATTCATTTGCATTTATTCCTCCATACTTTATTTACCATAAAAATTTAAAAACAATGGATTGACCCATCTTATTTGATAATCAAAAATGACATAATTGGACTGGAAAGCGATTTTAGTCAAGAAATGTAGTATCTCCAATGCTTCTTGTTTGGCTCAAACTGGAAAAATCCAAAAATAATACTAATTCTTTAAGCTTATTTACTCTTCAACTTACCTAATGTGGGTCATTTACTCAAACTTGACTCCAAACACATTCAAAATATTTATCTTTCCAAATATGTAAAACTCATTAAATGTAGGAAGTATGCAGGGTCATAAAAGTCAGAAGAATGATACTAGCTAATAGATTAGCTAAGAATAGGACAAAGATGAATTGACAAATAAGAGTTGAGATAAAGAAGCCTATTACCTTCAAAAAATTGGTAAATCAAAGTGATAAGCACCATGGCAAAGGGTCCTTTTTCCTCTGTTGCTTGAGTAAAATAGTTCATCAACAGTTTTTTGACCCTGGCTATGAAGCTTTTTTGTGCTTACATTCTTATTAATGTATTTGAGCTGATTTTGCTTTGAGTTACTCACCCGGATTAGCTGTCAACTCAACTAGTATGTACTGTTCTAGAATATTATTGTATATACTCTTAGCTGATTATTAGTAATTAATAACATTAGTAGTAATTAATAAAATTAGTGTACTTAGTTTCCATGTCATTGTAGTAGCACAAATGGGGTCTTGAAGTGCAAAGATCCTGGGAGCAGACGGCAAACTTTTTAAAAAAAAAAAATTTTTTTGACAATGATTACATTTTGTCCCATTCCATTGTTCTCTGCTTCGAAAATTACTTAATTTGAATTCTCCTGCATGGTTACAGAAAATCTGATTATTTAAAATAGTGATTTTGGTGTTAAGAATAAATTAATACTAATCTTATTGAGCCAGACATATATAACATATTTAAACCTACTTTCACCCAGCTCTAGATCTGTGATCTGGTTGCCTGTTTTTTGCAGTGTACTGTAAGGCCATAAGTTCTTATGTGGCAAGCTTCTCAGTACCCTCTTTTTATACTGTAACATATGTTTTATTGAGCAAAAGAAAACATATTGACCCATATTTCATTAGAGAAGCTTGATTTCATGATTTTATAACATGTGTTACGTGTCACAGATCACATTTCTTACACATTTTGAATGTTCAAATACGTTTTTTCCAATTGGTTTTCAGTTTTGTGCAAACTAAATGACATTTTTGAAATTCACATGCTCTTGACTACCAGAAATATGTATTTTTATTCATTTTTATTCTCCCCAATGATCAGATTTTTGATCTAGACCTTGGTAAGTCTAGGGTGTGTGACCCCTTGGGAACAGGAGGGATAAAGACATAAAGCTATGATAAGCCAATAAGGAACCCTGAGCTAGGTGTAGATAAGATGGTTATATACAACAGTCTATGATAAGCCAATAGTAAATTTGTGCTAGGCATAGATTAGATGAATTTTACTGTAAGGCTACAATAAGCCAGTGGAAAAATTAAAGCAATTGACTAGGCATATATTAGATGACGTAAGTTTGTAAAGCTACAATTAGTTGAATAGAAATTGAACAAATTTTCCATAATTTTCACATAAGATTCTCATTTGCTGACTAACTGTGGCCAATGTCTTTCAGCAACAAATTTAATTGATAGCAAAAAGGGAATTGTGAAGCATGTCAGATAAATTGCAACAAAAGGTTAAAAATATTTTTAAAAAATAACAAAATTGATAATTCAAAGAAGGATAATTTGGATACTGAAGAAATAGATAAAACCACTTGTGAAAAATCCAGGGATAATACAATTTCTCAAGAGTATGTGATGAATCTTAATTTTAATAATGAACTGCATGAAAACTTGACTCAACTTTAACATTTCTCTATGCTCTCAGACATAATAGACTTTTTGAATTGAATCACACAGAAATCGGCGCCTAGTTTGAGCGTCCATTCCGCCCAACTAAGACGCTAGTCGCCAACAATCTTAGTAAGCTAGCAAGATTCACATGAAACTGTCCCACCTTTGACCTAGCCGCTTATGCTCAATTTTTGTAGCCTCTCTAAAAAGTAACGCTATTCATGTGAAACTCTCCCGCCCTTTGACTCAGCCGCCTGTACTCAATTTTTGAAAAACTCCAAAAATGCACGTAACAACTTAGTCACTGTAAAAGTAATGGTAAATCATAAGCCGGTCAGTAACTTAAAAGCTAAAAGTTGAACGAGTAGCTCCAGGCGCCTATCGGTCGGGACTCTCAGATAAGAAACTCTCATATCCCCATGTTATAAGAAATGTATAAAAGCCCTATGCTTAAAGATACTCCGCTTATTCTCTCTCTCATCATCAGCTACCCCTAAACTTGCCTTATAGCCTCGTCGTCATACTGTATCGTTGTTGTTACTCAGCATTTGCTCATCTTACATTTGCTTGTCTAATACTTTGTTATTGAATTCCATCAGCTAGAGTACCTACTTTTAGTGCACTAGCACTAGCCTATCTTGACATTACACCTAGATTCTACCATTAAATCAGCATCAGTTCAAGCTTTTGCCCCAACCCAAATTTTTGACATTTGGAGGTCAAACGTGGAAAGATTTGCCATTTGCTCCCTACCAATCCAGAAATAATTGCAGTAAGTTTAATTATTCATTGTTTGTGTTGATTTATTTGTTCTAAACTGAATTCTAAACATTGCTCACGAGTCCCCTACTAGTCTTATAACACAAGATCTTCAAATCAAAAAATAGCTAAAATGACTACGGTTGATTTTCAAGACTTACAAGATCTTTTGACTACTAGCGCTCAAGACATTACTAAGAGAACGTTAGATAATTTTTTGACTGTTGTTCAAGAAAACTCACCCCTCCTTTCAACTCAAAGTCAACCTCAGCTTTTTTATAGAAATTCTAACAAAAACATAGCCGACTGGCTTTTACTTTTTAATCACTTCGCAACTGCTCATAATTTGAATGAACAACGCAAAATTTTGCTTCTACCAACATTTTTATGCGGCCTGGCTCTCACTTTTTTAATTGTCGTGAACTAGAAATGCTTAATAACCCATTAACTTATCAAGAATGGATTAATGAATTAAAAACCAAATTTCCTGTAGGTAGAGACTCAGCACTCCGGGAAATGGAACTGGTGCACTGGACCCAAAGACCTACCAAAACTGTTTCCGAATTTGCCATAGATAAAAGAAATTTAGTAAAAGCAGCTTATCCGACTCTTAAGACTGAGCAACGAGAAACCGTAGCTAAAGGCGCATTTCTGCAAGGCTTAAAATCTAAAATTAAACGTTTTACACTTCTTGGAACTGAGTCAAAAAATCTTGAAGAAGCTATTTGGAGGGCGACCCAACAAGAAAAAAGAACTGGCCTACCGGACTTCAACCCCCACCACAAGCAAACAATCCACCCCTGAGTTAAGCGTTTTGACCACTACCATGAATAACTTATCTCAACAAATAGCTAATTTTAATCTACCACCCCTGCAGGACCACTGGCATTCTAAGGGACCCTACAACCGTAACCAAGGGCCATGGAAGCGGGATGTAACCCCTTGGAATAGTCAGGGCAAGAACCATTAATGGAAATGCGGAAAATTAGGACATCATGCGATTCAATGTAATCAGAACTTGCATCCTTATTCTAATAATAGGTATAATTTTTGGGACAGACCCCAAAATAAGTTTCAGCCCCATCCTAACACCGGGGCAGGGCAACCAAGGTACCAGGATCGAGTGCATGTTCCACCCATAGGTAACGTACCTTGGCATAATGTAATGGCAATGTGTGAGAGTGTAAGCCCCCGCGGAAATAATGAATCGACATCAAATAATTTTGCTCATGTAGAAAATGATTTTGTGTGTGAATCATACCCAGAGGGCGCAAAAGGCCTTGAATATAAAAGTGTTAATTGTTTGGTTTTGGAAGGGCATGGGGAATGTGAAGATCTAGGGCGGAAATCCTAAACTCTGCAAAATTTGGCACTAGATTCCTTCCCCATGGTACAGAAGGCGGACGAGTTGCCCATTGACCTAGGATATGAGTTAGGTGGTGATGATTTAGTCACAAATAATTATGTTTTTGAAGACTGTGAAAAGGGACAGTCTAAGCGCCTTCTGGTCATGAATGCGCCTAGGTGACCAAAACCTGATGCTGCAGCTGAAAGTAGAGAATTTAAGAATTTTGAAAATGTTGATGGCGTTCATGGTAAATCCCTTGACAAAAAACTGTTTTCCAACACGTTTTTGACTTTTTCTGTCTCCTCATGTGTCTCATCCCCTCTGGACTCTGTTTGACTGCTCCCAACGTACGTGCGTACAATTTTTGTAATAAATTGCAAAATGGATACACTTTAGCGATTCCTAAAAATGTAGAATGCATACCTCCCATAACTTCCTCAACCCCTATAACATGAAAGTTGACATTTGGGTACCATTAGATACACCTTACACTACTGAAGCTGTTAAGTGTTATATCCATAATAGCACTATATGTACTAACACCGGATTTCTGGGTAGTAGAGGAATAGTTTATGACATGACCACCACCAAACCTGTCTCCGCTACACTTTGCTCTCAAGTATGGAAAACTAAAACTTGGGGAACTGACACCCTTTTTAGCACATTTCCTAGACTCTGGACCACTCAAAATAACTTATCTGTTGAATTTTCTTGGTGCTGCCGTGACTTATGTAAAAGTGCAATAAATTTTTTCATTGAACTTGGCCATTTAGCGACTACTGATGGAATTACTCTTAGTTCTAACTTATGCGACCTCGGGGGATGCCCTCTCTCAACATGGAAAATGTATAACTAATGATGCCACGGTAATCTGGGACCCCTACCCACTAAAATCCTTCTGTAAATATCATAAACTGGGAACTTTTTTTCATAGAGCTAAATTTACCTTTTGCAATAGCTAAAGAATTGCAAAGCGGCTTTACACTTACCAACCTTACTAATAAATGTGGACTAATTAGTGCTTATGACACGCTACAAGGTGTTTTAATCAAAGTCATAATGGAAAGGGACAGCGCCTTTCTGCAAAATCAGTCTGGTGAAATTTACTTGAAGCCCCAAAATTTAACTTTTTTTGACTAATAAGCCCTCAACTGACCCCGAAAATGCTAAATTTCAGTATTTGGAACAGCAAATTTTACAAATCGAACAAAAAGCTTCAAAAATGTTTGGATTGAAGTATATGTAAATCTGCACAATGCCAATTAGACACTATTAAGCAAATTTTGCACATTAACCCAACTGCCAGTGCTAGGATTTTACTTAAGCAAACTGACATCCACGCTGTTGTTGCTGGGGATGTCCTTATGATATGGCAATGTCACCAACTTAATACTACTAAAATTTACTGGGACTATAAAGTGAACGTAAACTGTTATGCTGACCTCCCTGTTGAAGTCGGAACCCAGAAATTTTTTGTTTCTCCCGGGGGCACTGATCTCACTATGTTTTCTCATATGATACTGTGTGATAAGAGAATTCAGAGCATATACTATGATAAACAAAATTACTACATAGCTCAGGGCACCACTCACGTTGCACAAACCCCTATTCAGCTTGTCTGGGCTCATAATTGGACCCCCTTTACTTTTGACTCTCCCACTTTGTTCCATGATTCTATGACTACTTTTGATGATGAAACAGGAACCCACAAATTAGAACAGAAAATTGATTGTATTATGAAATATACATCCCAATTATCCAAAAATCCCTCATTAGTTTACCAAATTCCGTCTGGGACCGGAACTGCCATAACTAATGCTCTTGATTTTAGCCAACAAAAATTTGAACATTTGGTCGATAGGACTGCTTTGGGGCCTCAAACACACTTACTCATTTACTTAGTGGTATTTATTTGTTGACTTAAGATCAATATTGAATGAAAAATTCTGGAGACCAGTGCTTTTATATATAAGCTGAGCGTTGTGGATTACTTTAAACTGAAAGTAGTAAAGATTAATGCATTGTATTATTTCTGTCATTTAAGATGGCAATGTAGCCGGCTGTTGAATTTATGTGTAATTAATTATATGTTAATTATGGAGGTATAAAAAATCGTAAAACATTTTAATAAAATATAGTTTTAAAATATAAAATATAAAAAATATAAAATATAAATTGATAAAATATACATAGTTTTCTAGCATAAGCGTTTTTACTAACAACTGCAGTATTGTAGATAAAGATAATGAAATTTAAATACTGAGCTATTATAATTTGCACACTTAAATTATAGTGAAGTGTGATATTCATATAACTTTCTTCTTACTCGGCTAGCTTGCTACTGCTGCTCGCTGGCTCCTTTGCATCATTACTCTGCTGCATCGTGTTGTAATCACTTGACATTTCATCCACAACCATTTTAACAAACGCCAGTTCTGCTTTGTCAGCCGCTTGCAGATCACGAAACGCCTGCAAATAATGAATACATGCTCTATATTACCGATTTTGAGTGGGAAATGTCAAAGAAAAGCATACTGTAATGTCATGAGAAAAGTAGCATCAGTAGAATACCTATGCATATATATTAGATAAGGTTATATGTATATTTTCCTTTTTGAAAAAAATAAAAATTTAGAAATAATAACCCTAAGGATATTCTAATTTTTATTAAAGATTTCTTGCATTAATTTTAACAATTTAGTTTATTAGTTACGTGTCATTGGCATTTATACCTTCTTTTTAAAATGAGCATCCAATATTGTGGCTATAGTGTATATTTCATTGAATTCAATCAACTTAAAATGAGCCCTATTATCGTGTCCATAGAAATATTTATCAATTTTTGTCTATGAGCTCGTCCTTTGGTGTACCGAGATTGGGATAATCTCCTTTTGCCAAAGTTTTGTACAATATCCTAAATAGACTTCTACTTTATTTGACTATAGGTGCTCCTCATTGCCAAACTTCACACTATGACACTTCATTCGACCATCCTAAACATTTCATGCAGACAATTCTGATCAGACTCAGACTTTAAAATTACATTCATTCTTTACTCGAGCTCACAAAATTAACACTTAATAAATATATTAATCATAACATATTACAAATGGGCGTAATAAGGTTTGGGGGCTGGAGACACCAAAAATCTGACTGACCCCTCCAACCCCCCCCGGAATGCGGCAAACCTAGCATTGAAGTTTTAGCATGTTTTTTGGCGAATTTCTGCCGATTTTGCACCATCCAGTCAAGACCCCCAGAATTCGGTTGCTGCCCATGTGCGCAAACCTGTATTCAAGCAGTGTTTGTGGACTTACAATCTTTAGAGGCTTTCAATTTGCATATGTTCAGAATGAAATATGATGAACACTGAAATGTAACTAAGTCAATCTTAAAAATTACTCTTGGCGCAGTTGAACTCCGGAATTTTGGTTTGCAAAGGTGTGTATGCTAGTGTTTAATTGAAGTATGTAAGTAACTTACTTTCCCTCAGTGATTTCTTCGGATATGCAAGAGTCTTCACACAGTACATTTTAGTTGTATCCGCTAAAATTTTGAGAAGTTGAACTAACTGAATAGAAGGTTTAAAGCAACTTAAATAGTGGCAAGTTACTCTTGATTTTAGAGAAAATTTAGGTACTGTGGGCAAAATTTCCCATTCATTTTTGGTCAGATTCCGATTGTTCAACTGTTCAATTTTGAAGCACACATGTCTAACTGCCTGTTTCTGACTTAAAAATCGTTCTAGCATGGAGTAAGTACTAGAACAGCGAGTCTCTTGGTCGATTTTTAAGGAATGAGATTGCAAACCCTCAGTTTTCTGAGCCACTCACAGAATTTGCTTGCTTTTGGTGCTGCTACAAATCACTCGAACTATATGTCGTACCTTAAAAACAGAATAGTTTCATCTATCTAAGAATAACAACCAGCACTCTCTGTCTAAAGTGCGCTGCTCACCATACGTGTTCTTAGGAGTTTTTGACCCCTTTCCTCCAGGATGGCAACTGACTCTCCTGCAAAATGGCAGCAATCTCTCCCCCAGCATTATCGATTTTCCATAAAAGTTGTGAAAAGCTGCCTTTTTAGCATTTTTGGCTCGAAAATCTCAACTTTCCGGCAATTTGTGCCATGTACACATTTTTTGACTATATTTTGTTCAATTTACTGAATTATTTGAAATTTTTCTAAATTCTTTTTACGTTCTTAGATTCTAGAAAAAATGAGCATTATCTAAAACGTCAAAAAAACAATGTTTTTGACGCATACTTATAGTTTTTAGCCAAAAAAGGCACTTTTTAATTATTTTTTAGGCCTGACCATTCCAAAATCACCATGCTGTACATGCATGGTGCTCACTCATTCGATTCATGAAATCTTGATTTTCATTCTAAAGAATGGAACTTTTCTTTAAAAAAGACACGGAAAAGAAAAGGACTGACTGGAAGCATAATGTTAGAATGTTAAAAATGTTTATATAAAATTTCTATTATGCCATACAAATGAATCTTCTATGCTTTCTTATTCTTACTTTTGCTGTCAAATCAGTAACTGATCTTTGGCATTTTAAACTGTTTTTCACAATCAAGTGAAGGGTATACAAGAAACATCCCGCATGCTCCAGGCCAGACAGATCCAATGCTTTGACAACATTCATACCATTATCACGCACTACGACGTGAACTTTTCCTTAATAGTGTTGATATATAGATACAAAATTTTAGATATACTATCCATGCTTACGTATGTGTGAGCAGATATGGTCATATTGACTTTAGACCCAAAAACAAGAAAAATTTGCAAACCTTTAGAATTTACATAATTTATATTTTTCCATTCTTTTTGAGATACAGAGACAGTAGTATGATCAGAAACATTGCAAAGCTAAGTTTCTTGGCATGTGGAGTATCACTAATTGTCAATTTTTCAATTTTGAACAGTTGTTGGTCCCATGATTTCCCAAAGTTTATGACCCTGGCCTGTGAAAGAGCCAATGTAAATATGGAGCAGAAAAAAACAGTGCTGCAGAAGCTCTAAATAATGTATTTGCAGGAAAAAATTTATCAATTGAGAGATTCTAAATATAATTGAAGAAAAGCATATTTAATGAAACGAAGCTATGAAAAACAAATCAAGCAGTAAAAAAATTTTTCTGTCATAAAATAACGCTGCAAAGATTATTCCTAGCAAAATATGAGCAAAAGTGAAATGAATTAATTTGTTTTACCCAGTAAACCATAAGAAATGGTAACCGATTTTATTGCATGAGCCAGATTTTTGGCTGTGTGGCTTTCTGGGAACGGCAAGCATTCTATTAAAGCCATTTTTCGTTTCCAAGTTAATTTATCTAAAATTGTAAGTTTATTACTTTGTCTTTCATGTTCAATCAGCTTTTTGAAATATTAGATTACTATAAAATGAACAGTAACTGCCAAGTAAGCATCCATTGACTCAGAACTCCACATGTCAGTTGTTAACAAACAAACATCTGTACGCTCAGTTAATAGTTTTTTAACTTTTGATTTGACACGCAAGTATATCTAAAATAGACATCAATAAGATGGAAAATGTGTTGGTTCTAGATTTTTTTAGCAAACAAAGACCTGCGGCATTAAAGTTGTTCTCAAATATTTTTCAGATGGAATGTTAAAATGAGGGTTCAGATCAGTTATAAAATGCTTGAACCGTTCATCTTCTACGACTGAGTAAGGTAGTCCTGCGTTTATCAGCCACTCAGCTATTTCATATTTTAGTCGTTTCTGATCCGGGTGGGTACCTGTTTTTTAACAATTAAAAGTAAGAATAATGCGCAAATATCACATGATTATAAACAAAAATTCTTTCATACCAGAAAATTTTTGCTGTGAACGAAAAAATTTGTTGATTTTTTGCTGTTTAGCTGGTGGGCCTTCATCCAAATTGTCATCGTTTAGCAAATATATGCCTTCTTGGTCATCCTAAAGAGTAGAAATTGCAGCATTCTACTTAAAAATACTTCTGTTTTTGCTTCAAAAGTGCGACCTTTGCTTTTGCATCTACTGCTGTAGCAGACTCATTGGTTCTCTTCTGTCATGTTGCTTCCTCTTGAGTTCGGTGCTTTGATTTTAAATGATTCAACAGATTCGTTGTTGTCATCTTCTTTGCACTTGCACTGCCTCGACTGTACTAATTCCCGCAAATAAGGCACTTTGCCTTAGTCGAATCATTTTCGCAAATTTCGAAAAATTCCCAAATAAGCAACATGTAATGTAAATATTTAAGCAACATGTAATGTAAATATTTAATATAATGCAATAGTGAATCCTGTATATATAAAAATATAATGTATTATTCGGAATAAAGCCTAGAATTCTTGAGAATTACGAAAACAATTGATTGATAAATTCCTAATTTTCATGCTGATACTTACTAAAATTAGAAATAAGGTAGACAAAAAAGCGAATAGATTTCTTCCTGTTATTAGATGCAGAAGTTTAAGAAAGTTAACACATTGACCATAAAGCAATTATTTAATACAAAACAGAACGGTACACAGCAGACACACAATATACAATAACTACAATGATGGTGTTGAAATTTCAACTAAACAGACATGCCTTCAAATGTGAGACATGTAGGAATAAAAAGAGTGGCTTTTCCATTAAACGTTGTCATTTTTGCAATCGCTAGTGATTCATTCATAGTCGAACTTTTCTAAAAATGGAAACAGATGCGGAATGGATACAATGCTAAGATGAGTCAGCTTTTCTTATTAGTGCATACATGGTTGTGAGCATATTTTTAACGAGACTTAAGGTGACTAGAAGATAAATTGAGCTCAACGGCGTTGTCTGGGGATAGTTATATTGCACATTGTCTAAATTTTAATGCAAATAAAAAACTGCCTTAAAAAAGCTTCGGCCTTCGGCCTTTTTTCCTTCAAGAAAACACCACAGCTTTGGCCAAAGCTTCGGCCAAAGCCGAAGCTTCGGTCGTTCCCTGGTCTCTACCATGTATGTCCCTAATTGTACACAAAAAAATCATCTGCATATTCTACGTTACATATCAATCAGCCATATTTCACAAGTGTGAACTTAACCTAACTGGTCAAAGTGAAAAAATGCATGCTTTTGTTTCAAATAATTATATTTTCTATTTCGAACTAGAAGTAAAATCTATCTGTTGACCATACTACGCCACGGTTTGCACTATATATTTGCCTAATTGCATGCAAAAAATGCATACATATATGTTATATTATATTTATTGATTAGTTTTACCTGTAGAAAATCCTAACATAAAGGAATATGTTTTATATTGTCAAAATTCAATTGTCAAAACATTCTGAATGAATCAATGTGTCTCCAACGTCATCTGCCTCATCATCTAGATTCGGGTCTGGTTGGAAAAATCTTCTGAGCAGTCATCTCCATCAGTTTCAGTTGGGACAATTGCTTCTCTTTTTGTGCTTCCTGCGACCAAATCCTGCAATTTGCTGCCATCATAAAAACTCAGATTGCTTGAATTGGGGGCAATCTTCGCATTTCAGTTGCAGTCTCCCTTGGATTGCACTTTCTTTGAGTCTTCATCCCATCATCAAATTTTTCAAGCAAATATCGGCACTGGTTTTCTGTTAATGCTTTACAAGATTTTTTTGCCTCAAAGCCCAGCCAGTTGGTAATCTTTGGATTGAATCATCATCTGCATACATCTCCCAGAATTGCTGCAAAACTTTATTTTGACTTGGAAGCCAAGGCATTAGCTGCCGATTTTCTATTTGTTTCTTGTTTCTTCATCCCAGAAGAGCCCATGACAAGGGACCAGTCAACAGCAACACGTGTGCCAGTTCTACCAGAAGAAGACAGCTCAGCAAGGTCTTTGCAACTGTTTACTTGTACTGTTCCTGGTTGCACAAAATCATTTCAAAGACATTGATCCGTCGAAAAATGAAGTTTTGCAGCAATTCTGGGAGATGTGTGCAGATGCTGATTCAATTCAAAGATTTCCAACTGGCTGGGCTTTAAGGCAAAAAGATCTTGTAAAGCAATCACGGAAAACCAGCGCCAATATTTTCTTTAAAAATTTGATGATGGGATTAAAACTCAAAGAAAGTGTGATCCAAGGGAGACTGCAACTGAAATGCAAGGATAGCCCCAATTCAAGCAATCTGAGTTTTTATCATGGCAGCAAATTGCAGGATTTTGGTCGCTGGAAGCACAAAGAAGAGAAGCAATTGTCCTAACTGGAACTGATAAAGATGACTGCTTAGAAGATTTTTTCTAACCAGACCCAAATCTAGATGATGAGGCAGATGACATTGAAGACACATTGATTCATTCAGAATGTTTTGACAATTGATTTCGACGATATAAAACATATTCCTTAATGTTAGGATTTTCTACATGTAAAAAATAATAAAGAAAAATAATCCAACATATATGTATGCATGTTTTGCATGCAATTAGGCAAATATTTAGTGCAAAATGTGGCGTAGTATGGTCAACAGAAAGATTTTACTTCTCATTAGAAATACAAAATAAAATTATTTGAAACAAAAGCATGCATTTTTTCACTCTGACCAGTTAGGTTAAGTTCACATTTGTGAAATATGGCTGATATATAAGTAACGTAGAATATGTAGAGGATTTTTTGTGTACAATTAGAGACATACATGGTAGAGACTACGGTGTAATGTGGTTGAAAAATGTGTCATAATTCTTGAGTTACAGAGCCAAAAGAAAAATTCTTCAAAGCACCAATGTGTGACTTTTTGATTTTGATAAATGGAGCTAAGTTTACGTTGTCCACAAATGGTCAATAAATATCAAACACATATGGATGGATTTTGGCATATAATTAGGCAAATATACCGTGCAAATTGTGGTGTAATGTGGCCACAAGATGAATTTTATTTTCCGAATTACAGCTCCAAAAGGAAACTTATTTGTACCACACATGTATGATGTTTTCGACTTGACCAATTGAGTTCAATTACTGTTTGTCAGAAATAGTCACCAACATAGGTGGGCAGCACCAAAATTCTGGGTGGGAGGCTGGAAAAATTTCTGGAGGGGTGAAAAAATTTTTAAAGGTAAAAAATGGTCTTAAAAGTGGTTGTATGGCGAAAAAAACACCATTTTTGACGTTTCTCATCAAGCACTATCCAATGGCATCAAAAATTGCTAAAAAAGCAAGAAAAAATTTTTTCTGGGGGGTGGTATTTCAACTTCTGGGGGTGCATACCCCCACCCCCACGCCCATGTGTAGTCACCAACCAGTTAAGGTATACGCATGATGTTTTGTGAACACTTAGGCACATAGATGGTACAAGCTGTGGTATAATGCAGTTGCACAATGTTTCACAGTTCTGGAGTTATAGTTCGGAATGATGAATTTTTTATAGCACAAATATATCATTTTCGAAATTTGAACACATGAGTTACATTCACGTTTGTCAAAAGTGGTCAATAACTAAACATCCCATATCCTACATTTTTTACACAGAAATGGGTACATAGGTGGCACATATTGTGGTGAAATTAGGTTCGATTCTATATGATAAGACCACTCTGGACTTATGGCTAAAAAAGTAAAAATGTTGCAAGTGCAAAAATTCATATTTTTGACCTTTATTGACTGCTGTATCCCGTGGGATGATCCAGTAAACAAACTTCTTATACTTTTTGTAAAGCCCATTTGATCTTATGTAGTTTAAGAAAACTGCATTGAAAAATGTAAATTATTCTGGAAAATATCAATCAACATATGAAATTTGGCACATATTCCGATTTTTCACACTTTATACCCCTATAACTCAGCAAAAAGTAATTTTTGTGTAAAACAGTTTTCAGATTCGGAATTAGCGTAATAATTTGTGTAATATATCTTGAAACAAAGTAAAATAATTTTTTTGCTTACGTAAGTCACTATTACAGCAAGGTGATTCTTACAGACATTGACTCTTAAATGCAATGCTGAAGCTTTAGAGAGAGAATTAACAGGAATTGATGGAGCTACGCACCATAAAATTCTTGTTTTTGCTCTTTAAACTTATTTCAAATCGTTTTAAACATACATAATACACACCAGGCATACTAGAAATTTTCCTATATTCATGACCCAGTTGCCTTTTTTGTCCTTCATAATATCTTTGTGCATAACTGTGAGAATTCATGATTGGAGGTCTGGAGTGACATGCTCCAGTATTTTTTATGTGGAGTCTAGGGCCGAGCCCTAAGAAATTGGAAAAATCTTGGTTTTGAATCAACCAAAAATAAAATTAATCAAATCTATATTATGCAAAACTTAAGCCAAAATGTCTTATTTGGGATCTTGGGAAGTATATAGCACAGCACAGCAATGGATTGCTGTTAAGGAAATATATAAAGACACACTGAAGATTTTTTATATCATTTTGGGGCCCATTTGAGTCCTTTTCATTTATATGATGTAGTTCAAGAAACGAAAATGCATTATTCGAATTTGGAAAATATTTTCAGTGTTTTTCTAAATAAAAACATAACACAAAGAAAGCAGAGAATAGACAAACAGGTAAGCAATCATTTTAATACTTTTTAGTTATGCTCAGCATGCATGCACAATTTCACTCAATGAGCAATTAATGTCTTAAATCACTAAAATTATAAGTATCAGATTATTGTAGCTGATTCAAGCTTTTAACTAAATTCATTGATTTGTTAACATAAATAATAATGACATGGTGAAAAGTGCTATAAAATATTGACACTTTTTGACCTCTTGAAGTGAACATCTTGAACAATGCTTTCAAAAAATCAACAGAATTTCTCTAATATTTTGTGAGGAAGTCTGCCCCTGTGCCCCCTGGCTACACCTTTGAATTCAAAACATTATCAGTATTCTGTTCTCCTGTGGAGTTTGTCATGCAGAGCTTTAAGCCCAGCACGATCATAGTCCACTCGGACTTATAAGCCATATAAGCAATGGTCTTGAATGACTCTTATATAGTTTATTTTTTATTGACCGTATGGTCGTTTACTTGCACTCTTTGTGCTTTCTTATGCACTTCTTTGTGCTTAATTGTGCTTTCTTTTGCACTTCACTGTGCTTTTTCTTCTTGCCCAGTTTTTGTTGTACGCTTCTACTGACTCAGTGGAGATGATGAGCGGCATAGTACATTCCTAAATGTATCCAATCTGATCCACTACAAATATATGACCTACGAAATGGTCCTGCCTTCCCGTTGGCGTAGGTCGAGTGTTCTTCCTCTGAAATGTATTTACTGCATGCTTCGGAAGAAGAACAGCAAAAAGGACCACATCCATGGGCGGATTTAGGGGGAGCGGGAGGGGGGGCGGCCGCCTCCCCCCATTGGCCCAAAATAGTGTGCAAAATTAAGCATTTTTGAGCGATTTTTAGCGATTTTCGGGTCCAAACGACTAATTTTTCCACCCAAGTCAGGGTTCCGCCCCCCTTAGGGGTACCGCCCCCTTCCCCTTAGGAAAATCCTGGATCCGCCACTGACCACATCTACATGCTAAAAAATTCTGGCACAAAGTGCTGGAAAATTCAAATCTTAAATCTACAAAATTTAAGGAAGTGTCTGTTATTTCCAAAGCACATTGAAAAAATGTTACCTAGTCAAGTTTGACATGCAACACTAATGTTCTTAAACCTAAGTGTCATTTAATGCTTTCAGAGTAAAACCATTTCTTCCTATAAGGGGGTCAGAAGGGTGTTCAAGGCCCTAGAATCGAATGTTGGGCGATTTTGAGCTACCAGACGTTTGTGTTATCATTTTAGACGTGAAAGTAGCTTAGATGCAAAAATTTTCTTGATGCTTTGCACCAAATAATATATATGTTTTGTTTACTCACAAAATGCCTAAACTGAGGTTAAAATCATACGTGTGCAGCAAGAAATTTCTGGGAGGGGTGCAAGATTTTTTTGAAGGTCAAAAAACGGCCTTAAAAATGGTGGTATGGTAATAAAAACTCCATTTTTCGACGTTTCTCGTCAAGCACTATCCATTGACATCAAAAAATTGCGAAAAAACGAAAAAATTTTCAAAAATTGAATTCTGGGGGGGTTTTGATTTCTGGGGGGTATTTTGGTTTCTGAGGGGTGCATACCCCCAAACCCCCCACGCACAGGTATGGTTAAAATGATCTTGAAAAGAAACCAAATTTTTTTTTGAATTGTTATATTTTTCATTTAAAAATGAAAAACATGCAGACATGTACAGCATGGGAATTCTGGGGAGTAAGATTTTAAAGCACCTTTTTAGGGCCAAAAAATGATGGGATCGCATCAAAAACATCATTTTTGGCGTTTTAGACTATGTTTCATGTTTTTAGTGCATAAAAACAAAGAACATTCCAAAAGAAATCAAAAAAGTCGAAAAAACTGAACAATATTTAGGTAAAAAGTGAAAACATAATGATATGAAGCAAAGCGTTGAAAATTCGACAATTTTGACAAAATAGATGGCTGAAAACGCTTAGGAAAGTACTTTTATGCCAATTTTAGTGAAAATTCTAGAAAATTCTGAAAACTTCTAAAAAATAGACAAATCTGGTTGTGGTGAGAAGTGTTTTTAGGGTTTGAATGCCCCGCCCCCGCCCTCCAAAACCTCCAGCAAGATCATGTATGAATACAATTATTGAAAAATGTAGTTTTCGGCAATAAAACAAGTTATGTGGGGGAAATTTTAGCCATGGTTCTTATTTGACCTGCCAAAAAGCTAAAACTCTTAATTTAGTGGTCCGTAACTTCCCAATTTTAAAAGATATGATGAAGACGTACCCATAGTTGTTTTTTATTTGCATGTTTACAGTCTTTTTCAGGCAAAACGTTCGGCATCATGGGTGAAAAAAAGCTGCTCTAGGCGAATTAATTGGTATAAATTTTATTCTCTATCGGACATAAAAATTTATAATATTCATGTTTTCATTTTCTTAGGTGAAGGGATTGGTCCGCTTTATACATAGATATATTGTCCTCTGTCTGAATAAGCTTTGGATTACAGGTGAGATGTTCTGTTCTAGCGTTTTGAGAATAAACATTGGTGGATTTTAAGGGTTATGGACATGGATGTGTAGCATCAAAGTTTAGAGGTAAGGTGTGGAAAAATTGCCAAAGTAGCACTAAGAAGGACGAAAAATTCAACTCCGGGGGAGGGGGTCTGAGGCATAGATGAGCGGCTCCAAAGGTATAAAGGTCTGGGGCTGCAAAATTTTTTCAAAGTCAAATATTGGCCTTAAAACGGTGCTATGGCGAAAAAACACAATTGTTGAACGTTTCTCGTCGAGCTCTATCGATTGGCGTAAAAAACCGAAAAAGGGAAAAAATTCAAAAATTTAAATTCTGGGGGTATTGTTGGGTTTTTGCCATTTCTTGTTGGGTATTTTGCCTTCTGGGGGTACGTACCCCCAAACTCCCTCCTCCCCCACGCCCAGGTAAGGTGCTGGGGGTTCCACAAGATTCTTGAGGTCAAAAATCGAGCTTTATATGCCAAAATGACATAAAAACTGACTTAAACGCCAAAACAGCCTCAGAACTACGTTATTACACAGCTTCTGGTCAATTTCAAACAATTTTGACTGAAATTATCTTTTTTCAACCGTTTTTGGCCTTTGTTTACCTTAATTTTTCCGACAAAATTTTTCGTTTTTTCATTGTCTGGTCCAGACCACACATGCACATATGTAGGGGGTGACACGGGGTATTACCTTCCACTGAGGAGCGAGCTAGACAGGTACTGTCCAGCAATATGATGCAGATGGAACGTATTTTGTATTACTTTTGACACCAAAAGCAGTAAAATGTCAAGCATTTTCCGACTTTCGCGCTGGATTAGTACTTTTAGGTGCTTTTTATCTAAAAAACGCCAAAAGTGGATGAATTTCTTTATTTTTCAGCTTTAAAATGAAAATAATATCATGCTGTCAAAAAAGGTTCAAATGCTTTAAAAGTGCAACAGTAACACGAAACAGTGTTTTTTGTACTAGGTCCATTTATACCTGTACAAAGATGGTTCCCA
The DNA here is from genome assembly GCA_036768485.1 of Mermis nigrescens. Classification (NCBI taxonomy): domain Eukaryota; kingdom Metazoa; phylum Nematoda; class Enoplea; order Mermithida; family Mermithidae; genus Mermis; species Mermis nigrescens. The sequence goes on from JAVLUZ010000229.1 coordinate 143,017, forward strand.
AAAGTCTTTGTGCATTTTGTACATGCTTATTTTTGCATGCTACAATATGGTATACTGGCGCTTTATATGAAGTAACCGGGTTTTTTGATCTTTGGCAGCGAATTCTAGTCGATTTTTGCATTTCTGACGGCAAAAAATGCTTAAAATTGCCTTAAAAGGGCTGAAGTGTCAAAATTTAGACATTTTTGAATTATGCAAAGTTAGCCATTATAAAAACATATACATAGAACAGATAATTACTCATCTTGGCTCGAAGCGCCAAAAATTTGCAAAGTTCGCTCTTGTTTACAGTTTTGACCTTACATGTAAGAAGGGGATGGGTGGAATCCCCCAACCCAAAGTCGGCTGTCCCCCCATCCCCCAAAAGCCAGAAAATTTTTGACCTCCGCTTCTCCCCCCGATTTTTGGAAAAAAAGTTGATTTTTTTTGGCCATTTTAATGTGATTTTTTAGCATTTTTTGGGCAAAAATTCAAGGTCACCTACCCCCCATCCTAAAAATGGCTGGGGACCCCCCTCCCAAAATTTTGAGCCGTTACATGTATGGTTTTGACTACCAAGAAGCTTAATACATGTACTAAGACGGTCCCGGAAAGTCTTTGTACATCGTTGAGAAACCTTGCCAAATGCAAAAAAACCATGCCACAAAATGACTTTTATGGGCTATTTTGATCGCTTTAGTCTTTAAAGAATAAAAACATTCGTGAACGTTTATTTTACCCTTCCGGATTTCTGAGACTTTATTACAATTCACTGCCGACCACACCTGGGCGTCGGTGGGGTTTAGGGGTATGCACCCGCCAGGAACCAAAATACTCCCCTCCAGAAATCGAAATACCATTCCCCTCAGAATTCAATTTTTGAAAATTTCTTTTCGTTTTTTTCGCAATTTTTTGATGCCAATGGATAGTGCTTGATGAAAAACATCGAAAAATGGTGTTTTTATCGCCATACCACCATTTTTAATGCCATTTTTTGACCTTCGAAACAATCTTGCACCCCCCCCCAGAATTTTCTTGCTGCCCTTGTATGCTGCCAACCCTAACCTTCTGCACGGATGGTTCTGATCTGACCCCCACGCCTATTTGTGGATATGGGTCAAACCCAGACCTTGGCGTTGGGGTATGCACCATACCTGGGCTTGGGGGTTAGGCGGGTACACACTGCCCAGAGGTGAAATACCCAACAAGAAAACGCAAATACCCAACAATATGCCACTAGAATTTCATTTCTTAAATTTTTTTGCTTTTTTCGGGTTCTTTTTATGGCAATCGATAGAGCTCGGCGAGAAACGTTCAAAAACAATGTTTTTCTTTGCCATAGCACCATTTCCAACATGAAAAAAGATGTAGCTGAAAAAACCCCCAAAATTCCAATTATTTAAATTTTTTGCTTTTTTCACAATTTTTTGATGCCAACCGATAGGGCTAGACGAGAAACGTTAGAAATGGCACTTTTTTGCAGAAGCACCATTTTTACGGCCAATATTTGACTTTGAAAAAAATTTATACCCTTCTTAACTTTGGTGCTGCCCACGTATGGTCACCTGGGCGTCGGCTGTTTAGGGGCATGCAATTTGCATAATGTAATGTTATAGGGGAGGGCACCCTGGACCCCGGTCATAGATGTATAACACGGTAGAAAGCCCTGGATGGGATAAACCAAGTTTCCTTTTGACAGGTGGGGTAAAATCAGTAATTTTTTCAAAGAGGTAATGTTAAATTTTGGTACTTAACTATATTGCAGTATTTGACTTTTTAATGAATATTTATTTTTGAAATTGACGATAACAATGGTAATTAGAGCGGTGTTATGACCTATAGAATCTAATTTATACAAAATAAGGAAATGAAAATGTTTGGATGATTGAATAAACAGCCTGCTGCTCAGAAGATTAGTATACTTATCTGAAATGACACTGCTAGACCTTATTTGATGCTGTGGTTCAAGCATCCGGTTTCGGTCCAATGCAGGGAAAAAGTAAGCACGGAGTCAAATAGGTGTCATCTGATACCCGTGCTCACGTCGTTTTCACTATACAATGATTCATTTTGAAGTTTTTTAACTCCCCTGAACGAACTAGAAAGATTCAGAACATGAGACTTAGCTCATTAGAAAGAACTTTAAATTTTCTAGCTATTTACTGAAAAAATTTTGAAATATGTCAGAAACTCACAGAATAATAGCTGAAAACATCAGAAGCTACAGTATGACAGCCTTCCTGGTTGCCATATTGAAAAACTGGAATTTTTTAGTAAATCAGACAAACAGGATATCATTCAAACGAGCTTTTTTTGGGCTTTTGAAAATGTGCTTGAACATCTAAAAAATATGGAAAAATAACGCAAGTAAAATGCATACCTTATGGGAGCAGCCATATTGGAAAAAAATTGAATTGAAATCGCAGGACAAACTATTTAAAAAACACGAAAGACAAAAAGGAGTGAAATTTAGAGCACAAAAATATCTAACTATTTTGCTATTTTCCAAAATAAAAAACTTAACCTGTTTACTGTAGTGATCAATCAAAGTTTGAGCACTTTTTCGAGCCTAGCATACTGTAGACATAAGCTAGCTATAGTTTTTTTGGCAAAATAGTTTTATTTAAAAATTGTCTATTTAAAACACTTTATTTCATGAAAATCCGTTCAGTGGTTATTGAGTTCATTTCAAAAAACCTCACTTCACTGAAATGAGTTATTTGATTGTGAGCAGGTTCATCAGCTTTGACCGACTGTCAAACTGTAGGCATGTTATAACATGAAACATTGACTAATTTTTGAGCACACTGAATGAATTGTGATCATATATCGTATTTATTTTTATAATAAATACCAGTGGATCAATTATTATACTCATAAATGTACTCAAATTCTCAAATTGAGTGAAAACAACGTGTGAGGGGGTGAGCCTTTGATTCGAAATATGGTAGTGGGAGGGATACCTGCACCATACCCCCAGCATACATGTAATGGCTCCAAGATTCAGGAGGGGCGTCCCCGGCACAGTTTTTTATTATTTGGCATAGATTTTTTCTGATGTACAAAAATTTTTGGGACTGTCTTTGTACATGTACAAAGATTACTGAAAGCCAAAAAATGTATTAAAAAGCGAAATTCACAAAAATTTGCATGCTTGCCAGTGAGCCCCCTCCCAGATTTTCGAGCCGTTACATGTATGGAGTATGCATACCCGACACAAGGCCAAAAACCCAGTATTAAAATGTAAATGCCCTGTCATACCCCCCTGAATTCAATTTTTGAAATTTTTTGTTTTTTTCACGATTTTCTTGCTGCTAGTGGATAGAGCCCGATGAAAAACCGTCAAAAGGTGTTTCTTCGTCATAGCACATTGTTCAAAACCAATATTTGACTTTGAAAAAATTTTACACTCCATGGAACTTTGATGCTGCCTACAACCATGACACGGGCGGTAATGTGGTGACATGTTGTGGGGCTCAAACCTCCCAGGATTTTTGTCCTCCCTGAGTAACTGTTTAAAGTTCTCGTTTTTGATTCCCATTGGGAAATCAGATTATAGTTCACAGCTGCTGAATATGAAATCTTCTCGTGCATTCTTCCCTACTTCGTTCATATTTGAATTTGAAATACTGACATTTTTGTTGAAGCTTTTTCCAAAATAATCCGTGAAACATGCACTAAGTTTAAGTCTTTAGCCTTCAGAAAACAATTAATCTTCTAGATTCTCCAAACATAATTGCGAACAATAAGCTTTTTTAGGAAATCATGCTCTATAACAGCTTCAATGGATCATTGTTCGCACTCAAGAAAATATGGAAGATGTGATATATATATATATATATATATATATCATTCTATTTACACAATATTTTTATATCTATGTATACAGCACTTTGTGTATCTTGCTAAGAAGAAATGTTTATGAAAGTTTATTAAATTAAGTTTTTTTATTGTAGACCTTTCCTTTCCTGTATAACTAATTAAAAACGATTTAGTCATATTGTGAATTCTGGACACACATGGGCATATGTGGGGGTGAGGTGGGGATATTACCCCTAACTAAGGCTTTGGAAAAAAAGTACTGCTAGCCGATTTTGTGAAGACGCAAAATGCTGTAAGACAATCTTTGACCTTAGCACAAGAAAGGTCGCAAATTCTACCTGAAAAAAGATGAAAGTACTAAAAGTTTCCGGCGCTTTGCGCCCTACTAATAATTTTTACAAACAAGAACTACACGGCATTTTAGGCCAGCTGGCTCTGGTGGAACTGGTAATTTTAAATGTATTGCACTATCAGTTTTTTATTAAACTTAGTGTAAAATCAATAAGTAATTCAGCATGTTATATGGCTGCAACACAATGTTTTAGGCGTCATAAGAAGAATTTATGCACCAAATATAAAGTCAGAAAACTTGATTACTGCCTGCCATTTTGAGAACTTTACCCCCCCCTCTAAGCCCTTTCACCTTGCCCATGTATGATTCTGGACTTCCTGACCAAATTTCTCTTCGTCAATTGCCCTTTGATTTTGCCTTGTTGATTATTCTATTGTCTAATTTGCTTTGCCTTATTTGATATGGCCCTTTACTTTAATTATTTAATAAAAGCTTTTTCTATGCTGCATTAATAAAGAATTCGTATTATCTAACAAAGCTACAATGTTTGTTTAATGTTGCTTTATTACTGTCTGCAGTTAAATATAGTTAAAAACTTGTCTCTCGTTAAAAAGATTTAAAACTGCTCATTTGTCGTAAAAAAATAGAGGGACCCATCATAGCTGACTTTTCAATTATTAATTTTTCTCAATCTCGACAGATACTGTACTTTGCAGTAGGCTTATTATTCCTTCCAAAAATTCAGTCCGATTTTATCAGGGTAAAATTTAAAAAACTTCCAATTTGACACATAAAAACATTGGTAAAATTAAATTTTATGTCCACCTAAGAGCTTGGTCTCGTAAGTTATCGGTCACATTTTTTGGGACGGGATGATCCCTGACATGCACGGGCTGCAGGTGTACCCTGTGGGTTTCCTGGTAATCTGACTTGAGCGGCAAAGTTTATTTTCGCAATCTCTGATGCCATTGGATAGTGCTGAATAAGAAATGTAGCAAAATAGTGTATTTTTGACAGATGTACACCTACCATCATTCTTAATGTCACTTATTAATTAGAAATTTTTACCCTGTCTTTGCTCCCAGAACCTTAGCACTGCTCGCCTATGGTTGGTTGCGGAAAAATGCATGAAAGAAGCTCCAGAGCGATGATTTTTTGGAATTTTTCAGGTTGTATATATCTGAAGTTTGGAAATGTTCCTGAAAGCTAACCTACTCAATTTCTGTTTTATAAGGCAAGTTTCTTAACCCAGCAAAGTATTGCACATCTTCTCTTACCGAGATGAGGGTTTTTTGCTTTCCAGAGTTCGCGCATTTTTTATACGTAGGCTAGCTGGCTTCCATTAGCTTTTGTTCTATTCATGTGCTTCACTTCCTTCTACCTGGCAAGCTTTATCCCATCTGTATTAGCATAAACTTTTTTGCCTAACAGCTGCGACGTTTGACTTGCTTAACACTAATATATTAAGGTATGCAATCAAATATAATGATTAAATTACAATTTTGTAAGATTAATTCTGAAACACGCTTCTAATTTATAAAAAATTTTAAAAGTTTTGATTATTTTGAAAAAAATATTGATTGTTTTTCAATACTTAAAGCTAATATTTCACTAAATTTTATGGCAAATTCAGTACCTACTTTACAGCAGGCCTATTATTTTTTTTAAATATCCAGTCCGGTTTTAGCAGGGTAAAATTAAAAAGTCCACTACGACGCTTGAAAATATAGCTGAAATCTAATTTTGTCGCTGTGTATGAATTTTGACTTATAATTGTGCTTCAACAAAAAATTATTAGAATCTAATTTTTCTGGGTCGGACAAATCTCTGACATATATGGCTGCAGCTGGCCACCAGTGGATAGTACTGAATAAGAAACGTCTAAAAATTGTTTTTTGCTATATCATCATTTTTAAAGCTATTTTTTTAATTTTTAGCAACCACAGCTCACAGATTCTTGGCGCAGCTCACCTATGGTTGGTTGCCCTCAGCTACTACGTGCAACGCACATTTTGAAGTTTATCTGCTATGCGTATTCTCTGATGTCAGGGTTGAGATTGTAAATTAAAATTAGGCAGATTCTAGAAGGGACTTTCTTTTGATAGAAATCTCATCTATTGCTCTAGTTTCGTACATGAAGTATTAAGGATGCAACAAATATCGATATGTGTTGTTAGCTTATTCATTGGATTTAAATGTGCACATTGTTTTTTATTTTTGTATGTATGCGTCAATGATTTTGAGGCTTGTACAATCATTTTTTGAGCGATCTTTGTACACAAAGTATATATACTTTCTTTGTCCTTTCATCAATTGGGAAATAAAATGGCTAAGTTTTTGTACAAAGAAAGAAAAGATTGGTATGTGCCAGATCATAATATTAAATAGGATTGTGCATGACTTACGTGCAATTTTTGCTCATAAGCCCATCTTGTTACTAATAATATTGGGGAGTCCAACTTTTGTGATAGAAGAACGGCCAAACGGTTTGTCCTGAAATAAGAAGGTATACTTATGCAGGTTTATCAACTTTAGAATATCAAATCATCTTATAGAGCTCTACGCAAATAGTGTCAAGAGGGCATTGCTTATTCAGTGTGATGAGTGATCTAAATTTTAATAGTTGTTGTGAGGACGACAAATGGAAAGTGTTCCTCTGACATTGAATGCTTCTCAAATGACGTAAGTTGTGTACACCCTCGTATTTACATGTGTAAATTGGGTAATCTGAAAAGTGATTCAAAAACTACTTCAAATCAATAAATACTAAACGTTTTTATGTAAAAGTCGGAGTGGTATGTTTACATGAAAGCCGAGAAGATGATCCAGCTCGACTAGGGAACCTCGTCACACTACTGCTGTTAAGTTTGTTGTAATCATTTTGAAATAATATCTGAGGGTTCGGGAAATTGCGTATGTAGTGTCATGCGATTTGAGCAAAAAAAGTGTATTTTCAAGCAATTTTGTTGTAAAAATAGCCAAAAATTGTTATTTATTATAGTTACATTCTTGTACATTAACACTTGCTCGCCAAAATTTCGATTTCACCCCTCCTGACCTTGTCTGTGTATCTATTGCTTGTCACCTTCTAATATGAAACATTTACTTAGTGAAGATATAGAGGAAGATTACAGATCAGGTCGGATTTGGTGGATTAAGAGAATTCAGAAAGTAATCAGTAATCTTTCTTCAGATTCTGATCATAGACGTCTTAGCTAATCCCGATTTTTGACCAAAAACAGCGATAAACAACCAAAAAATTAATTGTTTTTCCTAAAACTAGGGACGGCGTCATATTTTTTTCTGACTTAGGAGGAATGGAAACAGCCAACTGTGGGTGGAGGACAGACATGCACAGCATGGGAAAAGTGCGAGAGGGCGGTTAAAGCAAAAAAGCCTTTTTGAGCAAAAAGCGATGGGAACATGCCAAGAAGCCGTTTTGCACTGCTTCAGACAATGCTCTACCTTTCTATAGCATAAAAATTGAGTGACTCCATAAAAAATCAAAAAAATCAAAAAATTGAACAACATATGGGTAAAAACATGAGTATGATGCAAAACGTTTAAAATTTGACACTTTTGAGAAAATAGATAGCCAAAAACGCTTAGAAAAGCACTTTTTCAGCAAATTTTTGTGAAAATTTTGGAAATTTTCGAAAAATCGTTAAATTTGGTTGGGAGTACAAATTTTTTTGCGTGCAATTGGAAACTCTCTAAACCTCCTAGATCACATTTGGTAGGGGAGGATTGCGGATCCACCCTCTGTTACATATCTGGTTCTGACAGTGATTAAGACATATGAATTGTTTGGTGTATTGCGCAAAAAAATTTAGAAACTCCTGCAATGGACGACTCCCAATATTTTGATTCCTAATGAAATAATAGTCAATTCTACTGGAAATTCATTGCAAAATTTTGAGATTGGGTTCCTAAACGGTTTATGCAATCGAGAGATGATTTTGGGTAAATATTATAGTTTTATTATTTTCTAGGGCTAGTGGAATTACTATTGAAGATAGCGATGCGATGACCAAAAAATAAAGTAAACAAATATTTAAAATTGATATAGATTGATTGTGAGAGAAATGCCATCACCGTTTTCTCTTTTGTTCTGCTTAATTCAAATTATGAAGTAAACGGATGATCACTTTTTTACACGTATTTCTTAAAATTGCTTTTTAAAATTCAAAACTGCTTTTTAAGGCGGGAGAACGCAGAATAATTTCTTGTAAATCCTTTCAATCATTGATTTTCGTATTGCTCTTAGATTAATAAGCTAATTTTAATTAAATAAGGGCAATCAATGAATTTATCGTGCATCTCAACCTCAAACCGAAATATAAATGCTGCATGCATACAATGTAGTGTAATTATGCTTTAACTGTTAATTAGTTAGTTGATTTAGAATCTGGCTTTTATTTATAGTCTGAATAGCGCATCTGCATATCAAGACCCTGAGAACATAGATGCAAAATTAGACGTTTCCTTACAAACTCGATAATATGTAAGTATTGTCTCTTTATATTCTATCTTGGGTTTGTGGTGGGAAGGTTTCATACCAACCCCCAAGAAAGATTATCTCCCCTCCAATTTACGATTTTTGCAACAAACAGAGGAACGGTTCTATCTTTTATGCAAATCTGTTCAGTCACATGTGTCAATTTTGCAGTGATATTCAGTTTTTGTGTATATTATAATTGATTTAATCAAATTTTCTATATTTTTCAAAAACTTTGATCATCCGTACCAGAAAGGTAAAGCATTGTCAACAAAAAAATTTGTATCAATTCTACGAAAAGATAGAAATAGAGACAGTATTTTTGTACAAGGTCCATTTGTACATGTACAAAGGTGGACCTCAAAAGTCTTTGTACATTTTGTACATACAAAACTTCTATCCTTTTCAGTGTAGTTGAACAGCGTTTTTTCGACCTTCTATTGTGAATTTTAGTCGATTTTTGGGTTTCTGACAGCAAAAATAGACTAAAAATTTTCTTTAAAAATTATCTCTAAAAGTTTGCCGTGTGTGCATTCTCAATGCAAATTTTGATATTATAAAGAGACAGATAATTACACATTCGGCGCAAAAATTTTCACGAATTCTACTCTTTTTTTGTACAATTTTTCTGAATTCCAAAAATATTTATACACATACATGTAACAGGGGGGATGGGGGATCCCCCCACCCAAAGTCGACTGTCCCCCCATCCCCCCAAAGCCAGAAAATTATTGACCCCTCCCCCCGATTTTTTTGGGAGAAAATCAAATTTTTTGGCCGTTTTTAGCTGTTTTTTGGCCGTTTTTGGCCAAAAATCGAAGGTCACCTACCCCCCCCCCTAAAAATGGCCGGGGACCATAGGTGGGCAGCACCAAAATTCTAGGGGGGGGGCTGAAAAAGTTCTGGAGGGGTGAAAAAATTTTTAAAGGTCAAAAATGGTCTTAAAAGTGGTCGTATGGCGAAAAAAACACCATTTTTCGACGTTTCTCATTGAGCACTATCCAATAACATCAAAAAATTGCTAAAAAAGCAAATAAAAATTTTTCTGGGGGCGGGGGTATTTTGATTTCTGGGGGGGGGAGTATTTCAACTTTTGGGGGTCGCATACCCCCAAACCCCCCACGCCCATGTGTGCCGGAACCCTTCCACCAGGGCTGTGCTTAGGAGTTCAGCAGCCCTGGGCAAAACTTATTTTGGCGGCCCCCATAAATTTTACAACTGGTATTATAGGCATCATAATTATCATTTATGTATCTCCTTTACATATGTACCTATATGATTGCAGTTAGCATCCTACTGTAAATTTACTAACAAAATATTGAGTCACGTTATTTTAAGTAGGTATTGTATATTTTTTCTCAGCCGGGTCATTAATGGGGTCGTCATTTGATTCATAAGAAAACTGTCTTTCAACTCTTTTCCGTCAAAGAGATGTTTCAGTGAAAAAGCATAGCTTTAAGCTATCCATTTCCAATTCATTCGCCAGTTCTTTCACCTTAATCATAGAACTCTGAAAGCCGATTTCCTTAAATTCTTTCAAAAATGTAATAGTATTTCAAATTAATTGTGAAGCCGTAATCAAGTTATATTGGGGCTCTGCACCATTTTGCTAACGAGGTTAAACTGGCCCAAAATATCGTATCATATGCACAAAGTCACTAGAAATTTAGAGCGTACAATTTCCTTTGCAAGAGCTATGGCATCAGCTTTGCATTTTGGATCATTTGTACATTCAGACACTTCAATAATAGCGTCATAAATTCCACCAATTTGAAAACAAATTGCCTTACACTCGCAACTCTACATTCTCATCTAGTATTGATTAAGGGCTTGAGAGTCAAATTCATAACTTGCTTTAAAAAAATATCCCATCGTTGAGTTGAAGCAGAAAATATGACAATAAATTTGACAACGTTTAATGTTTATACCAATCTAGCTTATTCTTATTAAACAAGGTTAAAATCAATAGAACAAAATGAAAATTGTTCACTAAATCTAAGATTTTTGAAATATGTAAAGCATCACAGAAAATCAAGTACATAGAGAGAAATACTGTAATTTCAAAGGAACTTTATCGATAGAAACAGATTAAAACGGCATTCATGTAGTAAAACCATAAGCCAACATCCGTATGAGCAACTACATTGCAGTACCGTGCACGACTCAGACAGCTACAGCTATAGTCTGTTTCATTTATTTGAGAGCTTTTTAGTCAATTCTTTTAAGGGCTACAGTAAGCCAAACAAGACAAATTACTGTACTCCAGCAGATCAGCTCAGTGAGGGCGAGTGGTTAGAATTCTTCCATTTTTAATCCACTAATACGCCCAAACAAATTTGATTTAAGCATTTAATCAGTGCTGGGACATACTACAGTAAGTGCGCTAAACAAAAAAGCTATCGGCTAGAATCGAACCCAGGTTGCTTCAAATACAAGCAAGAGGATTTACCACTGTGCTATGTGGGAGTTCGCGGCATTTCTTAGCATCTTAGTCGATTGTGTTTAAAGTGTCAACTCTGGATATGATTAATGCGTGATTTCTATCAGTAAGTTAATTGATCTGCTGGAAGACGAGAATAAATTATGCCGCCAAAATGTTGTTGAAAAACCTGTCTTTACTTCATAGCTGTAGTGAGATCTAGCAACCTACAGTAAATAAGAAAGAAGGGGTTAGTGTAAGCTCCAAAAACATTTGCTGAAAAAGCTCTCGGATAAATGAAACAGACTATACATACATGTAAGACTGTCACTTATAGAATGCACCGATGGATTTTTGTCTGTTTCTGGACACGATTGATAATTCAAATTCAACTGTTGTTCAGGCACTCATATCATTTAGGGCAAAAATCTGCTGCCTTGTTTTCAAAACGCTATTTCTCAAAGTACGCTGCATGCATGAGTATTGGTGACGGTGACATACACGCTGTATAGTTATGTGTTTTATGTATACCTACATACTTATACCTATAACACTAAACGGCACGGAAATCATGAGATAGTATAGCTTAGTCAGCATTCTCTTAAAAATGCAAGTAAAGATTTTGAACTGCTGTGTTTGCATTAGAACGTTGTATGAGGGCCGCCAAAAAATGAATTCTATATGGCATGCATTGCAACTTTTTTAGCGGCCCTGTGCGGCTGCACAGTTTGCCCCCATAAGCACGGCTAAGCCCCCACCCATATTTTGGAGCCATTAAATGTATGCTTGTACATGTACAAAGACGGTCCCAAAAAGTCTTTGCACGTTGAGAAAAATCTTTGCCGAATACAAAAAAAAACCGTGAATGGAAATATAAAACACAAAACACGTTGCACTTAAGTGTCGAGTTGTAAAGTCAGTTTGATTATGAAATGGCCACTGAATTGTTTTTCTTTGTACATAGCCTCGGAGCGAAATCTTTGGTAATCTGCATTTTAAACTGGCATTTTGAATATGACACGGAAGATTTGAACAATTGCTTGAGAGACGCGAATTTAAGTTTGTAAAATGGATACTACTTCGAGTGGCCATTCCATCGTTTCCAAGGCGCCGTGCAAGAAACTTAGTTTGAAAAAAACGCCGGCATTGAGAAACGGATCTCTGAAATTAAACTTGTTGGTGGTAATAATTTGAAAGCGATTTGCGTAAAAGTAAATCATTTAGCTGTTAAATGCATGATTATTTATCTAAATTAAGTTAAAATATTATTTATGAGAAAAGTTTAAACTTTTTCACTATTTCCTCCTAAAACATTACTAATTTAATGATTGATAAAATACAATATCGCATTACTCTACCTGTTGCTTAAATTGAGCAAAAGACGTAAATAACTTTTTGAGAAGAATGCGGGGGCGGTCACCCCCATAGCTTGAAAACGATTTTGAAAAGGTGAGATAATGCATATAAAAATGATGCTTCGCGCTGTTTAATCATTATTTTCATCAATTTAGACCCAAGTGCGGCCGAAGAAACGTCATTTTCCATATCCTATTCAGAGAAGAAAAATTTTATCAAAAAATTCGAATTTTATAATCTGATATAACGATTTTCACTCAGCCTCAACATTTTTATGAGCTCAAAGGTCCCGATTTCTCAAAAAATTATAGAAAGTAATCTACTAAGGTGTTTTTTTCGACTTATTCAAGTTCGAGTTTGAATTCTTTTAGTATTATGCCAATGTTTATTGCATTTTCTGCTGTAATGTACTGTTCCTCTGTCTTAAAGGAGAAAACGCCATCGGAAACAGAAATAATTATTTTGTCGATACTTTTACATTGTATTTCAGCCCAAAAAAAGCAATTTCCGAAATTTTATAAAGCTTAACTGAAACATCGCTCAAATAGATTTGAGACTTTGCTACGTGTGTTAACTTAGTGCAAAAATGTTCCGCCTGCTCAAAATCGTCAAGCAATAGCTATCATTTCAGTTCTCCAATAGGGGTTATCTCTCCCTCTCTTCCGGCCACCTATAAGTCGCTTACATAATGTATGTGTATTGGAATGCACATTGAGCTTACTGATAACATAATACCTTACAGGATGACGCTAAGCCACGCTTGCGGCTTTTACCGACAAAATTGAAGAAGCAACGGATGAAGTTAAAAGGCTTGGATTGACCCGCAACATACTCCAGGAACTCGGGATAGTTAATCTATTGACAAAAGTCATCATCAAGAATGTACCAATTTTTTCATTGGAGAATTCTTTAAAATGGCCAAATATTCGAAAAATCGATCCCAACAGCATAAAGATGTAAACATAAAAATATTGCAATTAACTATAAGAGTTATGTTTTGAATGTTACTGAGCGAATAAGATGTGAAAGACCTAATGAAGGTCCAGAAACAGCTGATTTTAGCTCTGAGTTATTCATGTATAATTTGAAGACTGTTCAATGAATACCACAAGAATTGTATGAAAAATTGATAAATCTTCACTCTCAAAGTGGTTGCACTGAAATCGATGTTGATATGAATATTTCTAATTTGCATAGGTTCATAAAAATATTTGCTTCAGTTTTATATCCAAACTTTGTTCGATATGAGAATGCTTTATACATTTAGTGTGAACCTCACTAGACGGAATGAACCTGAAATTAGTCAATTAGCGACATGAATTAAATAATGTTATTTCAAAAATCATGAAAAATGACAAATAATAAAGAAAAGTGAGAGACTGTAAGACAAGTTACCTCCTCTCGAAAATTGAAGTGTCAAAAATCTTTTGGCTTTGGAAAAATAGGGCCAAAAAACATTAAAAGCATGGGATCTGTGAAAGAGCGAAATTTCACAGTGTGTTTCTTTCATGGTTAAAAGATCATAATTAAATATCAATAACAATGTTCTCAGGCATTCTTGGAAATACTTCGTCTTTTTAGAGCATTGAAACATTAGAAAATTTTGAAAAACTTGAATAAAATAAACAAAATAAAGACAAAAGGTGTGTATATGGCCTAAAGAGTCAAAAATTTAACACTTTCGAGCAAACACGTTTATTACAAACTTGTAGCAAATTTCCTTAAAGTCCGAAAAATTGTGCTTTCTGGATAGATGACACGAAACCACTCCCTATGCTTATAAATGGGTACGCCAGGAGCGGATTTTTCTTAGGGGGGTTTACGGTCCAAAATTGATGACCTTATATTTCTAGACACATTCACTGGGGCACCAAATAGACTGCACTTTCTGATATTTTCAAACATTCTCTATCCAATAAGCTCATAAAATTCATATTTTTGGAAAGAAATTTTTGTTCTTCGAATAAGCTATAAAAATGACGTTTTTTGGCCGCCCTTGGGCCTAAAATGATGAAAATAATTATGATAAGGCGCTAAGCACTAAAATTTCGAGATTTTTGATGGAATAGTGCCAATTTCCTTTTTTTCCATGCATTATCTTGCCTCTTCAAACTTATTCCAGGGCTAAGAAGGCAGCCGCCCCTCTGCATATGCCAATGGGTACGAACGACCTATTTGGGTGAGGGTACTCTCCTGTATTTTTATGTGCCCATGAAGTTCAGATGATCTGAGAATCCAAATTTTCGCATTTTTGATGAATTTTTGATATTTCTATTTTTAAAATGACATGAAATTCCTTAATTTTAAATTTTGCGCTTCTTTGATTTCTGGTAAAGCCTCTTTATTTATTTAGAAAACTTTTATGATGAGCGAGAGAAAGAAATAATGCTTATTTAAGAACAACGTGTTGCTCTTTAGTACATGAATGTTTGCGAACAAGTTAAATGTTATTAATTTTGATCTCTCATTCAGATCAGCTATAGGGCATCCAAGTCGGAAATCATCAGCATACTTTCATTTTTCCATAAAAAGAAGATCCTTTGATTTACGGTCCCAACGTCAAAATCGGGAAGAACGCAGGGGATGGCCTATATCAATTGTGACACGGTCGCCACAGCTGTTGAGTAATTTTTCATCTTCGAGTTGTTTTTAAGCGCAAGATATGCGTCTTTATAGTAAAAATCATTTTAAATAATGTCAATTTATACATAATGAAATTTAGCTGAATTTTTAATCTATAAGATTAGACTTTATCATTAAAGGATGATCACAGTGTGATTAATTGTTGGATCATATACTGGACTTATATTTATGTTTATTTTAAAGGAATTCTTGATATTCGTTTTAATTCAATTTTACTTGAAGAGAATATGTGCACTTTATTTTTAACGTCTATTTCTTTTTGTAGTTAAGCGACAGTCAAAGTTAGGAAATTTGATGAAAAAATGCCAAAAAACAGCCTCAAAATTCAGTTCTAGGCTCTATTGATTACGAGGATTTGTTCTCGTATATGGGTTGTGGGGTAGCAATAAAATTCTTGGAGTGAGTCTGGGCTGATGAGGCCTTTGAATTTGTTACCAAAAATAGAATTTTATCAGGTTGGTAAGTAATCCGCTGAGGTAAAATTAGGGTGTGCAAATAATCTCTTTGTTCGCCGACGCATACGTGTGTTGAGACTCATCTCCTCGCTCAGAGATGTAAGGGCTCAAAATTTTGGAAGGGGGTCCGCGGCCATTTTAAAAAGGGGGGAATAGGTGACTTCTAATTTTTGCCCAGAAATGCTAAAAAATCATGTAAAAATGGCCAAAAAATAAACTTTTTCGCCAAAATTTGGGGGTGAGGGGTTTCAAAAATTTTCTGGCTTTGGGTGGGGGAGATGGCGGGACAGCCGACTTTGGGTGGGGGATCCCCCCATCTCCCCTGTTACATGTATGCCCCCGCCTATGTATACTTGCATCATCCTAGTCCATAAGTTAGTCAGAAGTTTAAGTAATTATTTCTGCAGAACTCCCACAATTGTATGTGTCCCCTAAAAAAAACAAGATTTCTGGGCTTCTGGGAAGAATTTTGTTTTTACGGTTCTATAAATCAGTGCGAGAAATTACCTTGTAAAAATCTATGAAAAATTGATTTAAGGAATCACAATGAGTTCTAATTTACTCAAGCGTATTGGCATGGGTTAAAATTAAAATTTTAAAATAAATTCGCTATTTTTTATCTTGTATGCATATATTGTTTGGTCGTTTTAAAATGGTGAACACTGAACACAGGATTATAGAGGAATTGTGAAAATCACCGATTGAAAAATATCAATAGATCAAAAATATCAATATTTTTGGAAGGGGGTCTCCGGCTATTCATATAAGAGAGATGAATGATATTCAGATTTCAGCCAAATTAAGTTGAAGACAACTAAAAATGACAAAAAAACGTTGTTTTTCTAACTTTGCGGCAATAGGAGGTCGGTATACTTAGGGTGGATGGAACCCATTTTCCCACTTACGTGTCTTGTATAGATAGTTTGAACGACAAACATTTAGGATCACAACATATTTGTGCAAAGATGGTGGTGGCGCTGGGCTCCGGTTGACTGAAAAAAAATTAGTTGCTAGATAAGTCATGGGAATATGGAGGTAATTGTTTTTACTTGTTTGTAAGGCTTCAATTTTTTAGTGTTTTCATTTTAAGTCAATCTTGATGAGAAATGACGCTCCGAGGAATGCTAAAAAGTACTGTTCTTTGTCACAGCACCATTTTTAAGACTATTTTTAACTTAAAAACTTTCTATCCAGAATTTTGGAGCTGTTCCTATCATTCTGTCCAGCCTGTAGGCCTCATTTTGCCTTGAAAGCTAACATTGTTTTACTTATTTAAGCACTCCTCAGTTTTATGATTAAAAGAGCTGCTCATTTTATATTTATCAGTACTAAAACTGACTGAGCATTGCATGGTTGCTTTTGAGCTATGATACTTGTAAGTGGTATAAGTGCAATAAAGTCAAGTCGATAATAATTTAGTTTGATTTTTTACAGGACTGTACAAGAATCCCACCATGGGCCCCAATGTACGCGCCATTGCCCAAAGAGATTATATCGCTCGGAGGTTTGGGGAAAGACGGCAACTTGTTAAATGATAATAGCAAACAATAATCGCGTAGTTTTGTTTAAAAGCTATTTATCCTGCCATTTGCGCAATTCACCTTTGTTTGTGTGCTCATTTTTGTTTTAGAGCTTTACATGAATCTCTTTCCCTGAAATTTGCCTTACCGTTTGTCCGGTTTTGCTTTTGTCTTTTATGAAAAATGCGCCGTTTTTCTTTAATTAATTCAGTTTTGCTTAGATATTTTGCATTAGCATGATTTGTTTTGTTGTTTGTTCTCTGTTGATCCATTGTACTGTTTTTTGTTGTATTGATATTGTCGCCTAGCTCACAAAATAATCGTGCATAAATGTATATGTCATCTAAATCTTTGCATACATTTTACGTCTTTTCTAATCGTTATGCAGTATAATTACTTAAGATAAGGCATCACAAAGTACACACGCATGTTTCTCACATTCAACACATATACAGGCGATTCTGAGACAGATGCAGACGAGCACTAACCATCTTTTTCCGTAAAATGTACCTACGCATTATTTTCTTGACATAAGTAAAGCTGCAAAAACAAAGCCAGCATTCAGCACATGGCATACTGTAAGGCAAGCACTACACATATTACGTATACTGTAATTCGCAAACAGACGTATAAATGTTGTAATACTCAGTCATACTGTAATGTAAAATCATGCAAAACTTTCTTTTCACACGGCACACCACATGCTTAAAGTTCTCCTCTGGGCCTCCAAAACAATTCAAATGGAACAATACAATAGCCGCCAAGACCAAGAACAATAGACAATTCCAACGTCCGCCTAAAGCCTGATTTAATGGTAGATAAAGTGAAATCCGTAACGTTTCGTTGGTGTATGTTTTTAAGATTTCATCGTACGGCTGCGTAATAGTAAAACTGGAATACTTGTGTTAGGGTCGAACCTGAGGGCTAGGAATAAGCTTACTTTGGAAATAAGGGCAACCCTTGTTTAATTCCTAGCGGAAGAATCATCGATTTAGCATTGACATGGCGAGCAGCGCCTAACTTTAGCATATTTACAGTTGATTAAATTATATTCTGTTATTTACTGCGTCAGTTATTCACAGTAAGCATTTGCTCACATACACATACATATATTCGTACATATAGCATATAACATTGTATTCGGTCATTTCCTTACATATATAAGCACAGATTACGCAGTGTAAAGTTTTGTTAAGACGCGAAAATTGAGAAAATCGTGCCTTTATTTGAGCAGTTTGATCAGATTATCGAGCAGGCTAAAAGAAAACGGTAACAGAAATGCAAGCAGACGAGTTAGATAAGCTCATCACTACAAAAATGAGCAAAATTATTCAAGATCAGTTGAAAGACATAAGACAGCACATTCAACACAAGGATGAAAACGATGCCGCAAATTTATCGGCAATCGATGATCTTCGTTTATGCAACATTAGAAATAATTTTGGTTTAATCGTACGCACACCTAAAATATTCTCGGGCAATTTAGGTGAACACTTTTCTGAGTGGATAACGAAATTTGAAGAATGCTTAGCGATGCAAGGCATCAAAGAAACAGACGATGCACTCAGGAAAACCTCTCTGGAATCATTCTTAACAGGAGCAGCCTTAGCACACATAGAAGACATGAAGCATACACCCAATCCGCCACAGACATATGATGCATACAAACAGTCACTCAGTGACGCATTTCCTAGTCATAAGGATTCACACATACAGCAAATAGTTCTGATGGAACGTAAGCAAAAGCGTACAGAATCTGTATCAGAGTACTTATCAGAACTCAAGCGTTTAGCCCGATTAGCTTATCCAAGTTTAGACTTGAGAACACGTGAAAACATTGTAAAACCTTTGTTTCAAAGGGACATTTTGCCAGAAATCACAGACGCGGTAAAATTCCGCGAATTTTCGAATTTGAATGACTTAGTTCAAGCAGCTTACTACGTTGAAACACAGATTTTACGGGATGATATTCTCCCTAATGCAAACATGTCGAAAAACGAGCAGATTCTTCAGGTTAACACACAGAGTAGCGTAGAAAAGGCACTCGAAAAAGTAACCAAACAGTTAGAGATCTTAACGTGTGCTACACTGAATGCCTCAGCAAGCCAAAATACAGCTAAGCAAGGAGCTTTTCGAAATTTGCGTACGGAAAACACACATAGATTTTCTTATGAAGCACCACATCAAAATCAAGGGCAGTCAAATCAGAAATTCACGCACAAATCAGTTTTGTTATATTTGTGAGCGTACCAATCACACAACTCGAGAATGTAGAGCTAAATGCAGATATTGTAGTTTAACTGGACACAAATCTGATAGTTACAGGAAAAAGCCTCCTCTAACAGTTACTTGTTTTAAATGTAATCAACAAGGACATATAGCACGCACATGCAGAAGCAATGCTACATTTAATACACCTAGAGTACAAACAAATCACACAAATCATCGCATTCCACAAAATGTTAATCACATAGATTTAACGCAATCAGATGACGCTGATATTCAATTTCACTTACAAAATTCTCAAATTTTGACAGTCATGAGTACGCCGGCATCATCGAACAGCGATAGCGATGGAAATCGACGTGGCGATTCATTCTCGTTCCGCGATATTAATAAATTTTTGCCGGCGAAATATCGCATTACGAGCGATCCGCGTGTGGCGGAATGGCAGCGACTGGAAATCGAGGATCTCGCCAGTCAAAGCGATTCGGATGGCTCGAGATCCAGCATCGAATCGTCGAATTCGATTCAAGCCGACTCGCATTTTAAAAAGTCGCCAGAAGTTTTTCAAGAAAGAGAAACTGCGGTCTCTCCGCTGCTGAGCGAATATCGCCGAATCGAGCGGAAAATTTTACTGCCAGCTCAGAAGCAAGAAATGGCAGCTCCTTCGCCACCGTCGGCCGAATATCGCGTCATCAAACGGAAAATTCTATTACCAACGCCCGCTCCCGAAAAGCGTTTAACGATCCAAATCGGTACGCATGCCAAACAGGCAATAAATGAATCTGTACACAAAAAAGTTCACTAAAAAGTCGGAGAACGTGATGAAAAATCAACTCGAAATGAAAAATCGAATTCAGAGCAATTTGCATCAAAAGCATTCCATTCACATTATAATTCAATAACACAAACATCTTTGCATTATCTTTTCATTTTCATGGCATTTCTCATGATTTTTACACACATAGAAGCAAATAATACATATCAGCTTTGTTTACCAAACAAACTTGGTCACCCATTAGATATCCCTACGCATATATCGTGCATGTTGCCTGAACTTAATTATAAGCCTGTTTTATTATCTGCTGTTATTTACGTGCCTCGTACTAAACCTTTTACGGCATATGCATATAAGTGTAGCATTATATCACGTACAGTATGCACGTATACGAGTTTTTTCGGCGGTAAAGGAATCACACAGCACAGGATACCGACTTTCAGATCGTTACACCCCAACTTTGCAGCAAAATAGCATCAGAAAAAATTTTCAAAAATCAAACATTAAACGAAACTTTGCCACACATTTGGTCAACTCATAATAATCTACAAGTTCATTTTTATTGGTGCTGTAAAACCTTTTGTGAAACTGTCACGAATGTTATAATCGAATTTGGCGAAATATCAACATATGACGGAAAAACTATGTTCAGCAATCTGGGGGATGTTGCGGGTTGCATACCTCAAGCTGGATTCTGTAGCTCTAACAAAAATCTAATCGTTTGGCAAAAATGCAATTTAAAGACATGTGTCCATTTGAGCGTAAAGGTGTATATAACATTTCACTTACGCATACACACATAATTGTAGAAGCATTACAAGGCGCATTTAGTGTAAAACGCGAATATTTTTCCGACCACACATGTCTTTATCTTAGTGGTTCAATTGAGACACATCAAGGAATTTTAATAGATACAGGCCTAAATATGTCAGCATTTAAACATAGAGAAAGTGCATACGATATCATTACACCAAATTTAGCAGATCCGATAAATGCTTAATTAAATTATTTGGAGCAAAAAATCATTCAGTTTGAAGCTCAGAATTTTCGAACAATTTGGTTAGAATTATGCATGCAGGCACAGCGTCATTTAGACTTAGTATGGCAGATTTTAAAACTCGACGCTACACTTGGCGCTCGAGCGTTCCTTCAACGTACAGATATAATTGCACAATTTTGGGGTGAGGCCCTAGTATTTTGGAATTGCCAAAACGTGACTGCAACAAAAATGTACAATGATTTTCGCATAAATGACACATGTTATCAGTATATGCCTGTCGAGATTGAAAATCGCACTATGTTTATTATTCCCGGAAGCAATGACTTAATAGCTTCAAGCCCTATTATTTCATGTAATACCGGAAAAGTTGCATTTCTAAAACAGCATGACACATGGTTTACAAAATCAGGTACAGCACACGTGAGCCGCATACCAGTACAAATAGCATGGCATGGAAATTTTTCTGTTTTTTACTTTAATTCCTCAAAAATTTTTGACTACACAGCATATGATCCCATATACGTTGTTCATGATCTACAAGACTACATTTTTCGCACACATAAAATCGAAACACTTGTCAGTAAGATCGTAAACTATACATCTGAAATGGCATTAAATTCTGCATCAGTATATGAAGTTTTGACAGGCGGAGGCAAAGCTTTTGGTAATACTTTACTAGGAGCAGGAGAAGCAGTTGAACATATATTTTACGGCACACAAAAAGGGGCTACAGAAGGGCTTAATAACATTCTAAAAGGTCCGCTTCAAGTTATAATAAATATTGTCATTATCATTGTCGTATTAGGTGCAATTATTTTCGCAATCATATGGGTGCGAGCACATTTCGGTTTTTGTACATCTTATCGCCCCTATCGTCCGTCAGCACCCGAAAATTCATCGTCTACAAACAATATCTCATTAGGGCATGCACTCATTCAGCTTGCAAGCATGAACAAACATACAAGTAACACCAATCAGCGTACACAATCCACTCATACTACAACTGTTAATACTACAGTTTTTCATCTTAATATTAAACGTTCTCCGCGCATTCGAATCAGTCTTAATAACATGCTTCGCACTGATGCAATGATCGACTCAGGCGCCGCACATTCATTAATCGATAAAAGTGTTGCAAACGAATTAAGCAATACACAAATTCGTCCATGTATCATTAACGCATTCGCCGCTAATAATCTTCCTATAACATTGCATGGCTGTGTATACATAACTGTCAAAGTTGCAGACATAGAAGAGACTATCGTGGCACACATACAAGAAAAATGCCCAGCACCCATGCTTTTGGGGCAAAATTTTTTAAATCGTTTTCGTGGATATTTTGTTAGCAATGAGTACGAGCATGTCATATTTAAAAACGAGAAAATTCCATGCGAAGGTCTTTTGTACAATTCGCCTAGAAAACGAGGAGCGATTCATCTCGATGATCACATGACATTACCGCCACACAGTATTTCCGAATTTTCAGTACCTATATCGGCATTATACTCATCATCAAACTTAGTTCAGTTTTTGCCTTCACAAACGTTGTACGAAAAATTCGGTATCTGCTTTGCAAGTTCTATCACAAACCCAGCAGATAATCGCATTTTAGTATCTGTGCTAAATCCGCAAAAATATGCAGTTTTACTTTTTCACGAAATGCATATTGGAAACATAAATGCAGTATAAGATTCTTTCGTGTATTCAGACAAGCATACACGCATTCAGTCAGACATTCACACTGAAAAATGGCTGCAGGAAAACATTGATTTACAAAATACAGATTTATCGGAGGCCGAAAAATTGACTTTGATACAAACATTAGCTAAGTATCCAAATTTGTATGCTAAAACTGCTGAAGACACTGGTCGCACAAACATGGTAGAGCACTGCATAGACACAGGGGATCATAGACCTATTCGTCGACTACCTTTTCGTATTTCACCAAGAGAACGTGAAATTATTCAAAAAGAGGTAGAAAAATTAGAACAACAAGGCATCATTCAGAAAAGTAATTCTCCTTGGTGCACCAATACAGTTTTAGTGCCGAAAAAGGATGGTGGGTACAGAATGTGTATCGATTTTCGTGCACTGAACAAAGTTACCAAAAAAGACAGCTACCCTATTCCTCACATACACAGTATATTGGACACATTAAAAGGTGCAAAATATTTTAGCATATTAGATCAAGCAAACGCATATTTCACAGTACCAATCAGTCAAGCAGATCAGGAAAAAACAGCTTTTAATGCATCGAACGGCCACTATGAATTTCGATATTTGCCTTTTGGTTTGTGCAACGCGCCGAGTACATTCCAACGTCTCATGGATGTTCTCCTAAGCGGCATACAATGGAATATCTGCATGGTATACATCGATGATATAATTATTTTCGCAAAAACGCACTCCGAAATGCTTTACAATCTCGAGCAAGTACTTAGTCGATTACATCGAGCAGGCTTAAAATTACGCATCCAAAAATGCAGATTTTCCCAATCACACGTAAAATATCTCGGGCACGTTATTTTGGCACATGGCATTTCGCCTGATCCCGAAAAAATCGCTGCAATAACACACATATTGACACCTCTGAACATAAAGCAAGTTAAGTCTTTCTTAGGACTTCCGTCATATTATCGTTGATTCATTCCAAATTGCGCGCAAATTTCATTTCCGCTCACTCAACTTTTGCGCAAGAACCAAAAATTTTCATGGGGCAAACAGCAGCAGAATGCATTCGACATATTAAAATTTCTGCTTGTAAACGCACCTGTCCTACAGTATCCAGATTTCGCCAAACCTTTCATACTTCAGACCGATGCGTCTCGAGTCGGCATTGGCGCAGTTTTAGCGCAGATAGGTCCTGATAATCACAAGGATCCTATTGCATTCGCAAGTAGAGGCTTAAAGCCAGCGGAACTTAATTACGGCATCACAGAACTCAAAACACTCGCTGTGTATACTTTTGTTGAACATTTTCGCCCATATTTGTTTCAACAGTCAATCACAGTATATACAGATCATACGTCCATTAAATCAGTTTTGCATAAAGAAAATCCGTCAGGCAGAATAGCTCGGTGGGGTCTAGCTTTGTCAGCTTACAATCTAGACATCCAACCTCGTAAAGGATCGAAAAATCAAAATGCAGATGCTTTATCTCGCTGTCCTATAGAAAATCAGGCACAAAACGCAGACATCGAAAATTTAAACACACATCCCGCATCACAAGTGCTTTTTTTCGGTTTAGAAGAAGAGGCTACTGACACCGAAGAATATATTAAAAACATCAAGGAATATCAAATGTCTGACAAACAAACGCATGACATTATAGAACAATTAAATGATCCTACAAGCTATGCGCACAGTCTTTACACCTTAATTGATGGCATTCTACACCGTAAATTTAATAGCAAGAACAAGTTGTATGTCCCGCATGCACTTAAACCATCAATATTGCAAGCAAATCATGACAGCAAATTTGCAGGTCATTTTGGGGCTCGTAAGACATTCAAACTCATAAATCGCAGATACTTTTGGCCTACTATGAGACATGACATTGCAAATTATTGTAAAACATGTTTTGATTGCCAAATAAACAAGCCTGTACATCGTAATATTCAAGCTGAGCTTGTTCCTATACATGCAACAGGTCCCTTTCACAGAGTAGGTCTAGATTGTATTGGTCCGCTACCTATCACGGAAAAAGGCAATTGTTTCATTATCACTTTTGTCAATTATTTTAGTAAATATGTTGAAGCTGTTGCAGTAGAAGACATCACAGCATACACCGCAGCCAAAGTTTTTGTTACACATATCATTTGCAAACACGGCGCACCATCAATAATTCATTGCAACAGGGGGACAAATTTCACATCTATTCTGTTCACAGAAATTACTCGCTTATGCAATACACTTAAAGTACATACGACCCCCTATCATCCGATTTCTAACGGAGAAATCGAACGCACTAATCAAACACTGATCACTCGCATTTGTTTTTATGTCAATACTTGGCAAAAAGACTGGGACGAATATTTGCCGTTTGCGATTTTTTGCACAAACATACATATACATGATACCACAGGTTTTTCGCCATTTGAACTTATTTATGGCCGGGAACCACTCTTGCCATACGACTCAGTTTTTCAATTTACGCCAACCCCATATATGGATTTTGGCAATTATGCAAATGAGCTCAAACATTTTTTCACGCTTGCATACGCTAAAGCAAATGCAAATATTACACACGCCCAAAACAAGTATTCTGCATAATATGATCAAAAAGCACACGTAATTTTGTACAAAATTGGAGATCTTGTACTTCAAGTTTCACACACTGTTTTGCAAGGGCAAACACAAAAATTAGCAAACAAGCACAAAGGGCCTTTCAAAATTGTTAAAATCATGCATCCAAACATTGAAATCGAAAATTTACAGACACATAATACACACATTGTACATATCAACGACACTTTGCCATATTTTTCTCAAAATTAATTTTTGTTTAAGCTCCACCACCTCCATTACTTTTGCGCCGTACACTATTGTCAAACCCCAATTGCACAAAAACTCTAAGCCCACCAATCGTACACATAGATGAACGAGGCCGTTAATCAGCGGCCGACGAGGATGTCGCCTAGCTCACAAAATAATTGTCAATAAATGTATATGTCATCTAAATCTTTGCATACATTTTACGTCTTTTCTAATCGTTATGCAGTATAATTACTTAAGATAAGGCATCACAAAGTACACACACATGTTTCTCACATTCAACACATATACAGGCGATTCTGAGACAGATGCAGACAAGCACTAACCATCTTTTTCCGTAAAATGTACCTACGCATTATTTTCTTGACATAAGTAAAGCTGCAAAAACAAAGCCAGCATTCAGCACATGGCATACTGTAAGGCAAGCACTACACATATTACATATACTGTAATTTGCAAACAGACGTATAAATGTTGTAATACTCAGTCATACTGTAATGTAAAATCATGCAAAACTTTCTTTTCACACGGCACACCACATGCTTAAAGTTCTCCTCTGGGCCTCCAAAACAATTCAAATGGAACAATACAATAGCCGCCAAGACCAAGAACAATAGACAATTCCAACATCCGCCTAAAGCCTGATTTAATGGTAGATAAAATGAAATCCATAACGTTTCGTTGGTGTATGTTTTTAAGATTTCATCGTACGGCTGCATAATAGTAAAACTGGAATATTTGTGTTAGGGTCGAACCTGAGGGCTAGGAATAAGCTTACTTTGGAAATAAGGGCAACCCTTGTTTAATTCCTAGCGGAAGAATCATCGATTTAGCATTGACAATATTATGTATAGTAGGTATGTCTAAAGACTTTTCATGGTAATCACATTGTATCTTTATCACTTCTTGCGTTATTTTATATAACATGTTATGTAAAACAATTAATTTTATGTTCAGTTTATGGGCTGCAATAGTGTAAATTGTATATGTACATAGGCAGGGGGCATACGCAGTATTTATTCAATGGGGCTGTCAAAAATCGGTGACCTTATATTTTGAGATATTTACGCTCGCCTGGGCACCAAATAAACTACATTTTCTGACGTTTCCAAACATTCTCTATCCAATAAGCTCATTGAATTCAAATTTTTCGAAAAAATTCATCTGAATAAGCTATGAAGCATGACATTATTTTGGTCGCGCTTAGGCCTAAAATGATGAAAATAATGATTAAATTTTCGAGTTTTTAGATGAAACTGTCAATTTCTATCAAGCCTAGGCCGAGCCGTTTTCAGAGAGGACCATGGCCGAAAATGGAATTCTGAAACGGTAGAATATGCACAAAAACAGAATATTCACGTGGTCTGTTTTGAGAAATATTAAAGTTTTGAGCGCATCATGCAATAGTCTCATTTAATTTTGCAGTTTTTGTTCAATTTTTTTTGGAAAAGGCTACAAAAGCGGTTTAAATATTCAACGAAGTGATGCGGCTTTACACTGCCTTTATATGACTTAACATATACTGTAGGCTATCACAATTGCGGCATTTGTTCAAAACACTATATTGTATGTAGTCACTTGAAACTTTCAGAAACCTCACAAATAACAGCACTTTTTTGCCAACTGTCTACAGAAAATTTTGTCCTCAGACAATAATGCCGGTGCGTAATCTCTAAAGTGCTGTTATGTTAGAAGGATGCTCGAAGAACTCGAAAAAGTTGTCCTTATTGTTTTTTGTTTCGAGGTTGATGAGAAAAAAAGCAAATTCTTAACAAACCGTTTGCCAAAAAAATGGCGTTTATTTGTGAGTGGTACTGTATATACAAATACACTTAATCGATCCTCTAAATGTCTTGTCAGTTGAGATTTCCAAATTTTTTGGCGCTTTGTGCCGAATTTCAGGTAAAGTCATAGAAATTTTTTGATTTTTCCACACAAAAATTGTTGAAAATTTCAGAATTTTTTGGAAAAATATTGCGTCAAAAGTGATTCTACAGTCTGTTTCACAAAACCTTGTGCATGGATTGCAATTCTTCAGTCGATATAAATTAATTACAAAAGCGGTTAAAATATAAGCAGCGATCATGATAATTAGCATAGCACTGGATAAACAAATGGAGTTTTACTGTGCAAAATTTCATTACAGTAAGATGACTAAAAACCACTTTTGAATGTAGCTACCCGAAAGGTTGAAGAAAATTGATTTTCATGCACAAGGTTACGTGAAATAGATAATGTATAGATAAAAGTATAGAACACACAAAAAGCGTAAAAAAGCGTTTTTGTGCAAAGAGCAAATTTTTGACATGTTTTTGGTGGTTTTTGTATAAGTCAGGGTGAAAATACTAGATCCAGTACCTACCTTTTTGTACCTACTGCATTAGTGCTTACCAACATTATTCATACATGCAATGTGATAAATATCATTTTAAAATTTACTGAAACAAGCATGCAATAACATGCAAGAAATTTTCCACATATGTATATGTATTTAGCTATCTTCAATCATAGCGATTGGGCAAAAATCATTGCACCCCATTTGCTACACAATCTACCCAACTGTAAAGAAATGTCCACTTGAACGACGCATGCATTTTACTTTGAAATGCATGTTTCTTAGGTCCAGTAGCCAGTGCATTGCTGCGGGCAGTCAACTTTATTGAACTAAATAAGAGTCAGCAAGAAGTAAAATGACAAAACGTGAGATTATTTGTTGAAGTTGCATAATGGTCAAAGTAAGCAACAATCAAAAGTGATAAGTGAATTCCAGCTTGAGCACAGAGAATAATGCTGCTTCAAACTTCAGCTAAATAATATTGCAAACATGCGGAGTTGGAATATAATTCATACACAATGCAAGTATAAATTGCTAAGATGGAAGCAGTACTCTAATGACATTCACTACAACACTGACAAAGATAGGATTAAGTACTATTTTTTGCTAAAAAAGCTGGATACTAGCAAGAAAAAATGCTCCAATGGAACAAAAAAGGTGGAATATACTTTGAACAAAGAATTATCAAGGACGTAAAAGGAGGGACTAGAAAAAGCTCCTATCTACAAATGTCACAAAATTTGCTAAAACTTAGAAATTTCCTAAACAAAGAAAAAATGAAAGTAAATCAAAGAAAAACCTACCTGTGCCTAAAACTGCAAGATCTGCTAAAAATCAGACTTTTTCTAAGCAACGCTAAAATCGAAGTATATTCTGCGGCCTCTGAAAAAAATAGGTGAACCTTCTCATATTGTCCGTCATACAGTGGGCAGTTCCAAAATTCTGAGGGGGTTTTCAAATTGGAATATTGGCCTTAAAAATAGTGCTATGGCAAAGAAAACACCATTTTTGAACATTTCTTGTTGAGCTCTATCTATTGGTACCTACCAAAAATTCCAAAAAGAGCAGAAAGATTTAAAAAATTGAATTCTGGTGGTATTGTTGGGTATTTGCGTTTTCTTAATGGGTATTTTGCCTTGGGGTGCATACTCCCCAAACCCCTACGTCTAAGTATGGTGTCCAATGCTTAACCCATAATTAATGCC
>JAVLUZ010000229.1:172135-257934 GCA_036768485.1 Mermis nigrescens
ACTATAATACGCCCCAATCATGCATGTAACGCCGCAAAATTTTGAGTGTAGGGGTGGGGGTTCCCGACTATTTTTAGGGAACGGGTTGAATGACCTTGAATTTTCGGCCAGAAACAGTCGAAAAGCCATAAAAACGGCCAAAAATTCGATTTTTTCCAAAAAATGGGGGACGGAGGCTTGAAAAAATTTTAGGCTTCGGGAAGATGGGGGAAGGCCGACTTTGGGTAGCTATATCCCCACAGTTGCCCCTCTTACGTGTCTGGCAACGATGTGGCGTAAAATGAAAACAAAATACATTAGATAATTACTATAATCGTACAGTGGTGTGCGAAAGGTTAGAGTAACCCAGCGTTATAACTGAATTGACTATTTAATAAACAATATTTGATAATACCGCCCAATCAAAAGCACTGAAATACGAAAACTCTATTTATAGAATATCGTTTGTGTGACTGGGGCCGTTATATAGCCTCAGGCATTGAAAAGTGCCGAAATAAGCCTAAAAGCAAGTCGCCTAAAATCAAGCGTTCAGGCCTTTTTTCGAATGCTCTAATGAGGTAAAAAAGCTGCCTTTTTTAGTACGCAGGTAAACTAAGCCCATTTTGACTCGCTTCATCGAGTTTGGGCGTGTAGCAGCCACAGGCACGTAACTCTGGGGGAGGGGGAGTGGTTCGGACCCCACCAAAGTTCAAAAAAAATCGGAAAAAATAAGACTTTTAAACGTTATTGTGTTTTATTTTTGGCCTTATAGGGCTTAGTCCCCCAAAATTACGTGTTGCCCCCCCGTGTCAGGACGGCCAGCCGCGTGCCTGAGCAGCCAAGCCATACATGCACAGCATGGTGGCCTCTAGAGGGGGGGTGAAATTATAAAGTGCCTTTTCGTGTCCAAATGGAAAATACGCGTCAAAAACATCGTTTTTCGGCGTTTTCTTTTCTGACGATGCTCTACCTCTTTAGAGCATAAAAGCATACAAAAAATTTCGAAAAAAAAGTCGGAACAAATTGAACAAAATATAGTCAAAACATGAGTATAATGGCGCGAAGCGCCGAAAATTTGCAACGCTAGAGCAAATATGTGTGGATACCTAAAAAAGCTTAAATAAGCATCTTTTATATAGATTTCGAGAAAAAAATTTTTGGGAACTACAAAAAATCGCCTATTCTGAGGGCGGGGTTAGAAGCTTTTTGCGGAAGAGGGGGTGAGTGGGTAAATCCCCCAAGATCAAGTACGGTAGCAGCCCGAAATTTTCCGGAGCGGAGAGTCGGAAGTCATCGTGAAACCATCTAAAGATGGCCAAAAGCGCGAGTTTTTTCTCGTCCCAAAATATGTGTAGGATTGACAAACTTTTCACTTTATGCGACGAGGAGGACGACCCATTTCGATAAGGGATGTTTTTATCGGTAAAAAACGAGAATTCGTCGAAATAAAATTTCAGCTTTCATGGCAAACGGAAAAAGAAACATACATGTGAGGGGAGGAGGGAAATCCCCCACCCAAAGTTGGTCTCCCATAATCCCCGAAGCCAGAAAATTTTGACCTCCCCCGATTTTTGGAAAAAAAAATTGAATTTATCAGCCGTTCTTAGGCGATTTTTGGCCAGAAATTGAGGTCATTTACCCCTCCCCCTAGAAATGGACGGAAACCCCTCCCGAAATTCCGAGCCGTAACATGCGCGAAAATGTACATGTACATATTAGTCCGGATTTTTTCTGGACATTTCTGCTACTTTCGCGCCAAAACTGATGCAGAAAACATTCAAAAGCGCAAAATCGCCCTACAGAATAAAGCAATTGTTTGAAAGATCTTGAAATATTTAGAAGAAAAATTAAAAAGGCAATTAAAATTGATGAATAATATTTGAAAAATTAATCAAAATTATTCTAAAAAACTAATGAAATTATTTATGCAAAAAACTGAATCTCCCTTTATATCTTTTTTTACTCCATTTTTTCTCTCACTCTTTTGCCAAAAAGTCCAAATGTTGAGCGAACGTGGCGCCGTTCATTCGTTGGTGCAAATAGGAGGCCATTTCGGCGAATAGGCCCGCGGCTATGACGCCATCTTTGTCGAACGAAAGACTTGGCATGTAGCCAATCGACTCCTCCCAACACAATATAGGGAATTTATTCATTTTGCACAATTCGTGAGCCCGATTGGCCATCCATTTGAAGCCGGTCAGCGTTTCTTCGTGGCGAAAACCTTCTTTAAATGCGATAGAAGCCGAAATACGCGACGAAACCGCGCTATTTATGACGTAAGCGTTCGAAGCTGGACGGGAGGGAAAACTTTTGGACAAACATATAGGCAAAATTAATTCATAACCGGGAAAATTCCCTAATTTTGATAAAAAATTATAGATTTATTCTATTTATTTTTTTGATAAAATACGTAAAAAATGAATTTAAATTCGAGTACGTACCTCAAAGTGTTCACGATAACTTCCATATTAACATTTGTCGAGAGAAAATTAGCTAGGATTAGATTTAGGACAATTCAAATTCTGAATCCGAATTTCAAAATTTGGAAAAAAATTAAGGCAACCAAGATGCCTGCGTACTTCTATATACAGCACATAATATTTCAAAGTAAAGGTAATAGGAAATTTAGCAACAAAAGACTGATCGGCATACAAGTAGGGGTTTGGGGATGCTCCCAGCTAAAGTTGGACGTCTCCCCATCCCCCAAAATCGGAAAATTTTTCAAATCCCCCGGTTTTTATCAGAACATGCGGTTTTTCAGCTATTTTTGTGTTTTCGTCATTTTTGGCCAAAAATTCGAGTCATTAACCCCCCCCTATTGCTGAAAATCGTTGGGTACCCTTACTTAAATTTAGACCCATTACATGTATGCTAATCTATGATCAGATATTTATATGCAAGCAAAGTTACATCGAATTTCAAATTTTGAAGACTGAAAGCCCAAAAACCTAAGTCCTATCAAAAAAAGAGTGTAAGAACTTGAAGCTTTTTGGCAAACCAACGTCGAAATCGTTGTAATCCCCACCCTAGTTCTTGGAGCAAAGCCTGGATACGCTCCTGGTTGTAATAAGTGGCCTAATGAGCTATGTACCTTAGGCCAAAAACGACCGAAACAGATAAATTTGGACAAGAACGTTCAAAATTAAAACACAATTTTTGTACATATTAGCGATGGCAACAGCCTATCTTAAGAATCATTGATTCTTAAATTTTGGCGTTCGGCTGAAGAGCCCGAGTAGGCGATTTCGGGCGAGAAATCTCATTATTATTACCATGCAGACAAATGCTAGAAAGTTAGCATTCCGAAAGCGTAAACATCATAAAATGGACTTCATTAATGATTTGTAGTCAAACCCGTCAAGTTATGTTACGTTGAAAGTTTATCAAAATTAGAACTCGCAAAACGGCCGCTTATGCCCTCGTACTGGGATTCGTAACCATTGGAAGAAAAAATTGTGGCGACACAGTGACTGTACTACATAAATTGACCTAGCCTACGCAGCTATTCCATCCAGTATTCGTTAAGCAGCAACGAAGGAGAAAATGATCTTGGTGTATTGGGGGAGGGCGGTTGAAGCCTTCCCCCAGAATAGACGCTTTTTTTGGAGGTTTCAAAAATTTTCTCAAAATTCGTAGAAAAGATGTTTATAAAGCGTTTTAAGCCATGTATTTGCTCAAAAGTGTCACATTTTTGGCGCTTTGCGCCACGTTTTGGCTATATTTTGTTCAACTTGTTCGAGTTTTTTCGAAATTTTCGGTTTTTATGCTCTAGAAAGATAGAATACCGTCAGGAATGCCGAAAAATTATGTTTTTGACGCGTAATTACCATTTTTGGGCCCAGAAAAGACACTTTAGGAATTCCACCCCTCCCTAGAATTCCCATGCTGCGTATGCATAGTAGAGACATTTTACTTGTAAATAAGAAAGGACCAAAATTATTAGGCATGTACATATCTTGGCAAAATTTCACAAAAATACAATAGGAATTCAGCACGGGGCAAATAAAATGCATAATAATACGGAGGTCTATTTTAAATATCATCTTTAGTAGTATATTTCATTAATTAAGCACACTCATAATTACATATTTCCATTATTCGTTTCCATGATTACCGTCTAACCCCGTTAATTAACACCCTGGGGACCATAGGTGGGCAGCACCAATATTCGTGGGAGGAGGGGGGGGTGCAAGAATTTTCAAAGGTCAAAAAGGGCCTTAAAAATGGTGGTATGGCGAAAAAAAACATTTTTTAACGTTTTTCATCGAGCACTATCCATTGGCATCAAAATTTGCGAGAAAAACAAAAAAATCCGAAAAATTGAATTATGGGGGGGTATTTAGCTCGTGAGAGCAAACCCCCCCCAAAGCCCCACGCTTAGGTGTGTGGGGGTCCAATGGATCCCGTGTTTGATAACCGACTGTGTTTATTTAACGAGTTGACTGTTATTTACGCCCACGTGTCACATAGGCCTATTATAGCCAACAGCACTATAATATGACTGAATCGTTACTGTATCCTTAAGAATATAAGTGATTTTAACCTTTACTGTGCGCAAAGCGTTTTTAACTTACAGAACGATGTGTTTGCGAACCGGGCTAAGTTGACAAAAAATCGATTACATTGGCGTTAGTCACGTTTTGTCAGGTAGGTATTTACTAGCCGGGGTCTTCAGCACATTTAAATATACCCATCATACATGTTAAAGGGGGGATTCCCCACCCAAAGTCGGACGTCCCCCTTTCCCCCAAAGCCAAAAAATATTTTGACCCCCCCCGATTTTTTGGGAAAAAAGTTGAATTTTTTAAGTCGTTTTTAGGCATTTTTTGGCCGTTTTTGGCCAACAATTTGAGGTCATATACCCCCCAGAATGGCCGGGCCTCCCCTCTAAAATTTCGACTCGTCACCCGTATTAGCAATTACCCACGATCTATAGGACCCTGCTGATAATCCCTTTTATACCCCTGCTTAATAACCGGGTTCCTGAGTGTAATTAAGCATAGTAGTTCGGCCGGGACCGAAGGGAAGGAGTGTCTGGTGAGGCAGGGTGTCTACTATCCGAGTGTTTACTACCGAGGTTCGACTGTATGTATATATTTCCGTTTACAATCTTATTGATTTCATTAAATTTATTACTTTTATTTTATTTATTTAAACTGTATTTCATTTTATTTCCATGATATTACTTAATAATGTTAACGCAA
The DNA here is from genome assembly GCA_036768485.1 of Mermis nigrescens. Lineage (NCBI taxonomy): Eukaryota > Metazoa > Nematoda > Enoplea > Mermithida > Mermithidae > Mermis > Mermis nigrescens. The sequence goes on from JAVLUZ010000229.1 coordinate 177,319, forward strand.
TTTCATTTGTGTATTTATTAATGCTATTATTTTACACATTTAGAACTTTGTAATTTCGCATTTTCAGAATTTAAACATTTTAATGATTGAAGATGCTTTTTGTGGATTGAACTCCATCTTCGAATCTTCTTTTGATTAGTTACATAATGTCACGCCCGGTAGTGGGTGTACATAATAATCACAACATATTTATTATAGTATGGGTCACTCCCCGTATTTACGTCTGTCGAGCCCCCTAAATAATATTCATTTTTGGCAATATACTCCGCGTGTGCTTCTGTGCACGTCAGTGGAGTCCAATCAATAATCCTCAGGTCAATATACCTGGACCACTTAACGGGCTGACCATATGTTCGTTTATAGTGACCAGCTCGAACTGAGCTGTCCTACGCGAGCCATGCAGCTGTATATATTCGCGCGCAAAGGCATTTAATAAACCCGGTGCTATTGGGCGAACCCACATAGCCTTTATCAGCGCTGGACTCCTCACTTAGCAGTTTTTACGTGCTGAGCTCGGTACCGGTTCCCTTCAGTTGTTATGTCCCATCATAATTATGCAGTTGAATTCTGGTTGTTCTAACGTGCACATCACGTGTCAATAGATTACTGTAGTATCGTGTCGCATTTTTACCTGACAACAATTAAACTGACTTTTACTCGACAACTTCAGTACATTTGTTTCGTGATTAAAATGTTTTATTACTCCAGTGGCCTGTTTATGCACATATCTTGCCCATTGACAAATTTTAGCTTTTCTTAGTATTATTCAATATTGTGATTTTCGCAGCTCAATAAACAATTATTAATTTAATAATCCAAATAACCCAAAACCTAAATACATCTATTGTCATCGATTCTACATACATCAATAAGACGTCTCAATCAAAAATATAAATAATGCATTGAATTCTTTCACAATTCTAACCATACATGCACAGCATGGTAATTCTGGAGGGGAGTGGTGAAATTATACAGTGCTTTTTCGGGTCCGAAAAGGCAGGTACGCGTCAAAAACATCGTTTTTCAGCGTTTCTGACGATGCTCTATCTTTCTAGAGCATGAAAACATATGAAAAATTTCGAAATAAAATCAAAAAAGTCGGAACAAATTGAACAAAATATAGTCAAAACATGAGTATGATGGCGCGAAGCGCCGAAAATAAGGCATTTTTGAACACAACAGATAGCTAAAAAAGCTTAAAAACGCATCTTTTCTACAAATTTTCAAAATTTTGTGGTAACTTCCAGAAAATGCCAATTCTCGGGGGGGGGTGAATTTTCTGGGGGGGTTATAACCCCCAGATCATGTATGATTCTCGCCGATTTTCACCTTGTATATCATTTAATACTTTTTAATCTGATTATGTTTCAAGAAGAACCTGGCTCATCGGGATGTTGTTGTCTCCAAAGTTGCCACGCTACCACGTCAATAAACCGCCCATTTCATTGCCCGTAAAAATGCGCCAATCTCCCGCTAAACCCGGATTGAAAATAAATTAAAAAGAAAATAGAAATTGACACTAAAATGACATGAAACCCAAGGATAAATTAGCTAAAGAGGAAAAATTTTCCGGGAGATTAAGACCCAAAGCCTCCGCAAGATCGTGCGTGATTAAAATTTCACAAAAGCATTCCCAGCCAAGTTAGAAGTAAATTCTAAAATCAAGAAGCACATACTTATACTCTTCTGACCGATTCCATCCTATGTATGTATACATACATGCATAGTAGATAAACACAGACGTGGAAGGCTTGAAATTTCGGGTGGGAGTCCCCGGCCATTAGGGAGGGGGAATAAATGACCTTCGATTTTTGGCCAAAAACGTCCAAAAAAAGACCCTAAAATGGCACAAAAAAGCAAATTTTCATAAAAATGTACGGATGCAATAGCATGCGGGTCAGGGGGTACTGCTCCACCCTATGCTTTTGGCCAAAAAATCATTGCTACATATGTAGCCTTTTAAGGGCTTAGAAAATTGATATATAACTTTTTAGGGCTCAGAAAACTAGCTGTACAGCTATGTTTTAGAAGAAACATATCGCGAGAGATAAGAAATGCTATATACGTATTTGTCTTTACTCAGTTTCAAAAAGATATAGAGCTATTTTCTCGACTCTTGTAGGGGCTAAATAGCTATTTTTAGCCGAAAAAGACTATAAGCTATGTTTGTTATAGTTCTAAGAAGACTATGCACCTATGTACACATGTTTGTGAGCTCAACAAGGCTATTTATCTGCCGGAATTGCTTAAAAACGATTGTTTCAAAGTGATAACATCGTTTTTTCGATGTAGAACTGCTTTTACGAAGCATTCAGCTATCTACTAATTTTTGGGTTTCATCCATACGTGCACTGCATGGGAATTCTGGGTAGGGAGCTGAAATTATAAAGTAGCTATTTCAGGTCCGAGAATGGAAGGTAAGCATCAAAAACATCGTTCTTTAGCGTTTCTGACAATGCTCCATCTTTCTAGAGCATAAAAACATAAGAAAATGTCGAGGAAAAAATCGAAAAGTCGGAACAAATTGAACAATATTTAGTCAAAACATAAGAATAATGGGGCGAAGCGCCGGAAATTTAGCATATTTGAGCAAATAGATAGCTAAAACCGCTTAAAAAAGCATCTTTTCTACAAATTTTTGGAAAATTTTTGGGAACTTTCGAAAAACCGCCAAGTCTGGGGGTAGATAAAAAAATTTTTGCATGAGGTGAAAATTTTTCTGAAGGGGGGGGGGGGGTAAACCCCCAGATCATGTCCTCCCCTGAAAGTTTTACCATGCGTGTCTATTGGGCCAGGAGTTTTCTGGCTTTAGGAGGATCGGGAATCCGCACATCCCCTTGTAACACGTCTTGATATGCATGCATACATACGATACAAGATAAAATTGACAAATTTTCAGATTTTCGATATACGAGTAATTAGCTGATGATGTTTATTGATATTCTTGGGAGAGGGAATGATTTTGAGCGAGTATCTTCAACCCCCGTCATAACTCTACATACATTAAGGTCGGTCTGACTGATAGGGTCAATGGAGTGGGTTTTTGAGCTACATTAACGCATTTAATTTGAAGTTTCTAGTGAAATTAGTCAATTTTGTAGGAAAGATTTGATTTTTACCAACTTAAACCTCTAATTTTGCATATTTTTCAGAAAAGTTCCCTTTTTAGGGTCTGCGCCCACAACAGCGTATGTGCTGTGCATGTCCGCTTACGTTGACTGTTTTTCAGCCAACTGGAAACGGTCCGCATCCGGATCACTGGCCAAAATTAGCGTGCTATTATTATCATCGGCCGTTTTGATGGCAGATTTCTGAAATCAAGCGATTAACGTAAAATCAGATATCATTCAAGGCCAGGGGCGTTTTTAAGGGATGTGGAGCGGGCAGCGGCCGCTCCGCTCCCATTGGCCAAAAATATTTGGCGAGATAAAGAAAGAATAGATATGCAATTCGCAATGATTTTTGGCCATCAGTGACCATAATTCTCAAATTTTTCCGGCGATACGCGCCGGTTAATACCTATTAATGACATTTATTTACTTTCTTAGCGACCTGAAAGCCATTTTCTGTTCATGCTGGTTTCAAAACAATTTTAACAGCAGAAACGGCTATTTTTGCATGTTTTCTTCTATTTCTAATTTGAAATTTCGATCTTTCGCATCAAAAGCTATAAATACAGGAAATCAAGCAGTAAATCATGCGTCGAGACGTCTATCCGCCTTAATTTCACAAATTTTCCGGCGCTTCGCGCCAGATTTTTGTTGAAATCAAAGAAACTTTAATGATTTTTTCGCACAAAATTGTCGAAAATTTCAAAATTTTCGGAAAAATATTGCGTCAAAAGGGATTTTATGTAAAAGTATACAATGTAAAACCACCGAGAAAAACGCTATTTCGCGCCTTAAGGGCAAATTTTAGGACCTGTTTTTGACTGTTTTTGGCAAAGTTGGGATACCGCCTCCCCTTTGAAAAATCCTAGATCCGCCACTGTTTCAGGCTTATCTGATATTGGTGCGCATATCCAGCAAGAAATGGGACAGTCAGGTCAAGGTTCAAGGTCAACTAAGCTAAAGGTCAGCCGCCAGCCATAGGTGGGTAGCTGTCTAATTCTGGGTAGGGGCGATGGAGCGAAATCGCCATAAATAGCACCTAAAATCAATTCTGGGGTCAATCGACTTTTGGGAGGATTTTTCGAATTCTCTGGAAGGGTCCAGACCACCAGACCCCACGTTCATGCGTACTGCCAGCGACTTGCATACACGCACTAGGGGAAAATACTGCAAGATTTACCCAAAATCGGCCATCGCCGCCAAGCCTTACCCCCAAAAAATAAGATTTTCAGAATTTTGGATAGAAAGTGCATTTGATCTTTTTTCAAGTTTTTTGCCGTCTTTTGGCAAAAACAAAATGATCAGTCAATGTAACAAAGAGCAACCTTTTCCTCCTTCCCGAAAAATTTCAAGCCGTCCCGCTAATCGTTTGCTCCCTTTCAAATTTCAAACCTTTTCATTAATTTTTCACCCGCGTTATTACCATAGCATGCACAGCATGGGAATTCTGGGGGGGCGAACCCCTAGATCATGTATGGTTATTACACTCTTGTGCCTTTGCACCTTTGACAAAGGACCGGGTCATGTTCAATACGAGACAGGCACGTATCTCTGGGAGGGGGGAATGGGGGGAGGGGTTCGGACCCCCCAAAATTCAGAAAAATCGGAAAAATATGACTTTTTAAACGTTATTTTGTGCTATTTTGGACTTTTTTTGGGCTTAGTCCCCCACAAAAATTGGTGTTGCCGCCCCCCCAATATAGGACGGTCAGCTACGTGCCTGATAAGAGATAATATTTAAAATCAAAATAGGACGTGACTTAAACTCCCAAGTACCACGGGCGAAAAACAGCGTAAATCGCATTCTACTTTTATCTCATAGATAAAAAGGTCATTTTATCCCCAGAAATTTATGCAATTACACGCATGAATACAATCAAATGCGAGCAATAAATAAACAGCGGAGCAGATGATATTGATTCTCCAAAATTTTTGGGAAAAATAAACTTTAAAAATCATGCTTGAATTTGACCATATACAAGCAGGCACGTAGCTGGCCGTCCTATTTTTTGGGGGCAACACCAATTTTTGGGGGACTAAGCCGAAAAAAACAAAAATGACACAAAATGACGTTTAAAAAGTCCAATTCTTCCGATTTTACTGAATTTTGGGGGGTCCGAAGCACCCGTTTCAAGCCAGAGATACGTGCCTGTAATACAAGATCAAAACGAGTATGGATAAAAATCTACATTTTTTAAAAAGTGCGTTTCCGTACAGTCAGTCAAGGTGGTTTTTTGCCTTATTCTAAAGCTAACACATTGCGGTCATTGTTACCCAATAAAGTCAAAAATTCGGAACGATTGTACATAGATCGACAAAGCTGAAAGGACGATGCATTTTATAAAATCAACTTGTAAGACCGACTGTTCGAGCAAAAAGTCGTTTTTTATGCATTTTTTAGGCGCTTTTAACATTTTTGACAAAAACTTTTCTCACGTGCTTACATTGTAGAAGGGGTGGGGGTCCCGCAGTCCCTCCATGCTCGCCAAAGCCAAAAATTTTTTGAGCCCCCCCCCGATCTGAGAAAAAATCAAATTTGTTGGCCGTTTTTACGTGTTTTTTGACCGTTTTTGGCCAAAAATTGGAGGTCAATTACCCCCCTCTCGCCCCTCATCAAAAATTCTTTCAACCCCCCGCAGGATTTTTCGGGAGTTTCCAAAAATTTGCTGAAAATTCGTAGAAAAGGTGCTTTTTTAACTTTTTTAGCCAGATATTTGCTCAAAAGTATCAAATTTTCGGCGATCGCTATATATTTACGTTTTGTCCATATTTTGATAAATTTATTCAATTTTTTAAAATTTTTTTGAATGTTTTTTAAGTTTTTGTGTTAGCAAGATGTAGCATTATCAGAAACGCCGCAAAATGATGTTTTTGACGCGGCGTTACCATCATTTCTGGGCCCAAGAAGGCACTCTAAAATTTTTACCCACCCCCAGAATCCCTATGACTGTGCGTGTATGGTCGTGTATGTACATACTATGATAAAGAACCTATCCAAACGTACAGTCTGCAAATTTTATGAATGTATATTATACTACACCACATAGTATGAGGAAATGACAGCACGAATTCCGATGCACGAAGCAATATATAACTTGTGAATAACGTCAAAAAACGAATGAAAAAAGAAAAAAGTAAACGAAAGAAAAACATTCTCATTATTTTCACTGATATTCTGAGAAAAATTAGGTTAAAACGAATGAAACGGCAGGAAAAGGCATTTACCTTAGAAAAATAATGAACAGAGAGCGTGCAGTGAAGCAAATAAACAGTTTTACACTTTAGGCTAGGTTCTGATGACTCATCGTACGTAGCATACATGCACATAGGGGTGAGGGGGTATTACTTCCCCTGAAGGGTCAGCCGCACAGGTAGGCACTGTCCGGCGATTTTGATCTGAAGGAACATTTTTTGCATCATTTTTGAGGTCAAAAGCAGTAAAAACGTCAAAATTTTTCAGCGCTTGCCAAATTAGTACTTTTAGGTACTTTTTACTCAAAAAGCACCCAAAATTGATAAATTTTTCGCAGTTTTTAAGTGTCAAAACTGATATAATGCAGTCAAAATGGACTAAAAATGCTTTTAAAATGCGTTATTTCCACGAAACAACGTTTATGGGCTATTTTGACCATTTTGATCGTTAAAACAGCGAAAATAATCGTGAACGACCCTGACCTTGTGCACCTCTGGTGCGTAGTCTTAAATATTATAACGTATAACACAGAATGGGGTCGCCCTACTCAAAGTCCATCGTTCCGCCTTTCCCTAAAGGCTAAAAATTTTTTACCTTCGCTTATTTTCAGCGAAAATATAAGCTTTATCGCCATTTTTATATAGGTGCTTACAGGCCCGTATCCAGAATTTTAATTCAAGGGGGAGGGGCGAAAATTTTGAGGTCAAATATCTCGAAAACCAGAAGGAGATGGGCAAAAATAAAGGCATTTTTGAGCATATCTCAACGAGCTCTATGCAATAGTGGAAAAAAATTTGAAGAACAATTTTTTTTAAATTTTTCACTCTATTCGATAGTCATATTGGTGTGCAGACAATTAATCGCGGCAGCAATTAATCGCCGGGACACGTAATCGCCTAAAACATTTATTTGTATGTCTTTATAGTGAAAACAATACTTTACTTTAAACAAAAACTGTCGTTGCAAAACACTCCGGATTACCGACAGAGATGCTCAACATAGGAATTCTGGGGGAGGTGAAATTTTAAAGTGTCTTTTTTGGGTTCAAAAGGGCGGGGATTAATGAATAAAATATAGTCGAAACATAAGTTAAAATTTGACATTTTTGACCAAATAGATAGCTAAAACGCTTAAAAAGAGCTTTTCTATAATCAGAAATTCTTTTTTTGAAACTTTAGATAAATCCCGAATTCAGGGGGTGTGAAAAGTTTCTGGGGGGGTCGGAACGCCCTCTCCCCTCCGATCATGTAAAGTTGGCAATCTTTCTTGTTTATGTTCTAAATAAACTGCGTAAATGATGGATGATTAACGTTTTAGTAGGAAGTCAAATCGAAAAAAGCAGCTTCTCAATCATATGCTGATTTTTAGGGGTGTGCGGCATAGTTTCCCAAGGTCGAAAGTTCAGGGGGGTGAAATCCTAAAATTTAGGACCACTAAATTTAGAGTCTAGCCTTTTTTGCAGGTCAAATATGGAAAATGGCTAAAACATTCGATATAGCATGTTTTAATGTGAAAAACTGCATTTTTAACAACTTTTTATCCCATTCTGACTAGTTTCGTCACTCTTGTAAGCAACAAATATGAGAATTTATCGAAAATTTTGACTTTACAGATCATTTTAAGTTCATACGAGGTGTTTTATGGGTGAACAAAACAGAAATGTATTAGTCGGCGCGAAGCGCCGAAACAATTTTAGCATCTTCGCTGATGGGAAGGTGTGGTGTGCGGGTCCACTTTTTTCAAAAACTCAAATTCGGATCCGGGTCCAAAATTTTCGGTAACTTCGGGTCTGGCTCCACGCTTGGTTGTTTACGATTAAATAGACCCACGATTAATTGTGCGCAGGATTAACTGTTCTGCGATTAATTGTTGGCGATTAATTGTTCGCGATTATTTGTAGGAGATTAAGTGTCACGTAATCGTCATATTACACAAATCTATCGTTTGAAAAATCTACACAACTGGTTTCTCATCATTCAATTGACGAATGTAATTTACTAGCTCAAAAGTATGCTTAAAAACTGAGTTAGTGGTGTTTCAGACCAACTTTGCGAATTTTTCATTTTTTCCTTTGGGAAACCCTTGTGTGTTTCAAAAATTATTTTTTCCTTTGAATACGGCCCTGGGTGCTTATTTCCATCTGAGGTCTAAAATAGAAGGTCGTTTAGACCCTCCCCCAAAATAGTGATCAGCTTCCCGAAATTTTGGGCCATTATGTACATTTTTGCCTAAAAATGAGGAGAAAATATGTAAAAAAATGAAAAATGGAAGTTTGTATACAGGCAGCATGGGCATTCTGATGAAAAGGAGTGAAATTTGAAAGAAAGACTTTTCTAAAGTGCCCTTTTTAGGCTCAAAAACGGTGGATACGCGTCAAAACATCATTTTTTGACGTTTCTGATGATGATGCACTTTCAAGACCGTGCAAATATTAAAAATTTCGAAAAATATCGAAAAAATGCGAATGAATCGAAAAGTACATACGTATGTATGTACCCACGGTTTTTTTGTATTCGGCAAAGATTTTTCGCGATGTACAAAGACTTTTGGGGACCGTCTTTGTACATGTACAAAGATTTTTTGGGAGACAAAAACTGCAAAAAAGCTTCGAAATTCGCAAAATTCTTGCGCTCCGCGCCGAAATGAGCAATTGTGTGTTCTATTATATCTTTATAATTTCAGAAATTGCATTTTGAAAGGAAAAATGCCAAATTTTTTGGCGCTTCGCGCTGTTTTGAGACGATTATTACTGATTTTTGCCCCCAGAAACCTAGAAATTGCTAAAATAAGTAACCAAAGGTCGAACAACTCTGTTTTTGCCACACTAAAATCGCTACTGTACCATATTATAGCACCAAAAATTTGTGTGTACGAAATGTACAAAGACATTTAGGGACCATCTTTGTACATGTACAAACGGACCTTGTACAAAAAAAACACAGTATGTATCTATAGTTAAAAACGCGTATAAAGCCTAAACTCAACTTTTCAGTTAGTAAAACACTTAAAACAGCCCATTTTCTACGAATTTTCCGAAAACCGCGAATTCTTGAAAGGGGCGAAAAACTTTCTGGGGTTGGAGGGGGTAAAAACCTTTCCGGGAGGGAGCGAAACCCCATTACCCGAAACCCCAAAAATCATTTCTGCTTGTACGCATTGGTGCACAAGGACAGGGTCGGCGGAAACAGCAAATTTAACGTCCACAATTTTTTTGCTGTTTTTACGATAAAAATGGTCAAAATACATGCCTATAAAACGTTTTTCATGGTAATATCGCTTTTTAACAGCATTTTTAGTCCATTTTGATCTGCATTATATCACTTTTTACACTAAAAATGCAAAAATTTACAAATTTTGGGCGCTGTTTGAGTAAAAAGTGCTTAAAAGTAGTAATCTGGCGCGAAGCGCCGGAAAAATTTTGACGTTTCTACTGATTTTGACCTCAAAGATTATGCAAAAAACGTTCCATCGGCTCAAAATCGTCGGACAGTACCTGTCCGGCTGACCCTTCGGAGGAGGGGTAATACCTTATACGGTATTATATTATATATTATAGGTATTATTATATTTGTTATTATAATATTATTATATATCATATTATATCATGTATTATAGGGTAAATATTAACCCCCTCACCCCCCTATGTGCATGTACGCTTGTACGCACAAAACTACATGTCTGTAATTATATACGGTTTTCCGCTTAAAATTTTGCGTGTCTGCTCTTTTCCTTAGGCAAAATTAAATTATAATTTATGTGTGCGAAAATATAACGCAAGCTAAGTCTTATTACGCGTATCTGAATCACTGTACGCTTATTTTCTTACCAAAACAGGGAGACCCTCTTCTGGATTGGGGAATGGCGCAGTTGGGAAGTCGGGATCGGGAAGCATCTGAATCGATAGTGAAAAAATTGATCGATAATTAAATAAATAAAATAATCCATAGGTAATAAAAAGACAAACAAGAAATAATAGGACGGAGAGAAGGAATCATCACCAACCTACAGTGATTGCCATGAAAGATGACGCACTATCATCCTAAGAATTATATTAGATGATGTGTCGCGAGCGCCGTGTTTCGTCTGTCATGCTCTATCATCTCTTTTTTATTATTATACGCTATTAATCTGTATCATTCCGTTAATCTGGCATGCGGACGGTGCAATTTAGCTAGTAATAGCGCCAACAAGAAGGAAGCGCGCATGTGAATGTTGGAAGCGCGCACGTGAATGTCGTTCTATATTTAGGCGAGCCGACATTAAAATCAATATTTTTGCCAGCCGGCTAAGGACGATGAAGAATTTAGCAGCAATGTACGCAGCACTGAGTTTTTAAACATGTCGAATTGAATCATAAAAACCTCTAAAAATGCTATTAAAGGTTTTTAGATGGCGAAAATATTGATTTTAATGTCGGCTTGCTTAAATATAGAACGACATTCACCTGCGCGCTTCCAGCATTCACATGCGCGCTTCCTTCTTGTTGTTGACGCTATTAATAGCTAAATTGCGCCGTCCGCAATGCCAGATTACGGGAATGATACAGATTAATAGCGTATAATAATAAAAAAGAGATGATAGCGCATGATAGACAAAACGCGGCGCTCGCGACGCATCAGCTAATATAATTCTAAGGATGATAGCGCGTCATCTTTCATGGCAATCACTGTATGTATACCAGCGAAGCTTAGACTTCGAACCTCAAATTTGTTTACACATTACAAAAGTAAAAGTTTTAGGTTAGAAATTGTCCAAAGAAAGTGAAAAAAACTTTTTTAAACGTATTATTAACCTATTTATTTATTTTGACTAAAAAATTTAAAATCCTCTTCTCGTTCAAATAATATCCAATAATACACGTGTGTAAATAAATAATAAATGTACGTACATAACTCTGAATAGTTTACATCGTTACTGTAGTGCATACGTATATGTACATACATGACATAAATATGTACAATTTCGATTTTATAATTTTTATAATTTATAATTTATTTTATTTACCTAGCGACGGGTTATACATTAAGTTCATCTTATTATACTGTTATTCCAATTTTATTATACTACAGTAATTTTTAGCAATATTACACCATTTTATATTATATTATTTACACTAACTTGGTCTTGGACGAAAACGAGACTTTCGTCTCGGAATCCAAATCTGCGCAATAGCTCTGGCGTATAATAATAACCAACGCCGTGCACAGGCGTATATGTGAATTTAAGGGAACATTGATTGTTTAAGTCTCTGAATAACGGATTATTTTTTATAAAACAATTTAAGAAAATAAGAAAAATAGAATGATAAAAAAATTTAAAAAATCATGAAAAATAAAAATATAAAAAATAATATTATTAATTATTTACATGTCAGTTTATATAATATTAATCTGAAGACCATCCAATACGTCGATTCAATTAATTGGAAAAATGCTGTTAATTTGTGATCTTCGAAAATTTCAACAATAATGGCTTAATTTCGCATGAAATGTAACGAAGGAAATTTCAAAGTCCGCTTAAGCATTGATAAATTTTTAAAAAAATTTGAGAGAATCATTAAACTTAAATCGAAACTCATTACACTCATTCTATTTCGACATTTAAAATTATATTGCATTAGAAATACGTTCCATTTTTTCAGATAAAATAATTTTTTAGGAGAATAAAACCGGAATGCAAAGTTCATTTTAATCAATAAAGGCAATAAATAAATACACGATATAGCGCTGAGTAAACATATAATTGTAGCGTATAATTTAATACGTTAATTTCAATCAGACACGTGCTGTATACTACAACAAGTACAAATATTAGGAAAGGTAAATAGTAGATCATTTATGGGGAGACCATCAATTTTAAGCCGAAAAAAGCTAAAACCTAAAAATGGCCTGACAAACGACATTTTTTGCCAAAACCATCAATTTTTAGCCGAAAATAGCGAAAACCAAAAATGGCCTAAAAACGACGTTTTTTGGCCAAAACTATCAATTTTTAGCCGAAAATAGCGAAAACCTAAAAATGGCCTAAAAACGACATTTTTTGCCAAAACCATCAATTTTTAGCCGAAAATAGCGAAAACCTAAAAATGGCCTAAAAAGACGCAAAAACCATCGATTTTTAGCCGAAAATAGAGAAAATCTAAAAATGGCCTAAAAACGACGTTTTTTGCCAAAACCATCAATTTTTAGCCGAAAATAGCGAAAACCTAAAAATGGATTAAAAACGACGTTTTTTGCAAAGACCATCAATTTTTAGCCGAAAATAGCGAAAACCTAAAAATAGCCTAAAAAACGACACTTTTTCGCCAAAACCATCAAATTTTAGCCGAAAATAGCGAAAACCTAAAAATGGCCTAAAAACGACATTTTTTGCCAAAACCATCAATTTTTAGCCGAAAATAGCGGAAACCTAAAAATGGCCTAAAAACGACATTTTTTGGCCAAAACTAGGAGGGGCGGTAAGCCGATCGATGGGTGGATGCACCACCCCGTTACGTATATGATTACAATGACCGCTAAAGGAGAAGTTTTTCCCTAGAAAAAGTCAACAATAAAAATAAATTAGAAACGTTGGCCCGTATCATACACGTTACATCATATACATAATTGACGCAGAAATTTGAGTAAACTAATCCGGCTTAGCGCTACATACTCATAGTATACTATTTAATATTTTTTATACTCTAATATTTGATAAAAAAATTTTAAAAACGATTTTGGGCGGCATACTATTGTTTCGATCTACGAAAAAAGTTCAACTTTGTTGAAAAATTTACCTGATTACCTATAGCAGTTGAATTCCAGAGCCTGCTGATAATACATTTCAGATAATTCCTTCAAAGGGTCAAATTTCATTGGACAATTATTGAAAAAATCGTCGTCAATATCCCAAACGTTTGGCCACGGTGCCAAATTTTCGGCCGCGGAACGGCATATACCGAGATCATGAGGCGATAATACCTTTTTTATACGTATAATCAGGCATGAATCCAAGAGGGGGAGGGTAAATTCCGGGGTAGGAATTTTTTCCCGAATTTTTAGATATGAAACTATAAAGACGCATGCTATTGAGGGTTTCCAGCGCTGAAATGCTCAAATTTTCGGCGCTGTCACGCCGATTAATTTAATCAAAATTACCATTTACTTTGTGACTAAATCATTTTCGACATAAAATTATCAGCGAAATCAAATTTTTTACATTTCTTCTCTTCAAAAAGGTGCGGAATTGAGTATAAGCAGCATAGAAACGTAAAAATTACAGGCGTTTTGCGCCAGATTGATTATTCATGTGCACCATAGATTCCTCAAACTCGAAAGTTCAAGAGGGTGAAATTCCAAAATTTAGGACCACTAAATTTAGAGTCTAGACCATTTTTTGCACAAATATAAAAAATGGCTAAAACGTCCTACATATATAGCATCTTTTGATGTGAAAAAAACTGCATTTTTAACTACTTTTTGTACCATTCTGACTAGTTTCGTCGCTCTTGTAAGTAAAAATATTTAAGAATTTATCGAAAATTTTGACTTTCCGGATGATTTTAAGTTACGTTCTAGGTATTTTGTGGCTAAACATTAAACAGCAATGTATTAGTCGGCGCGAAGCGCAAAAAATTTCAGTATCTTCGCAGCTTTTATACCCAAAAATCATGCAGAAAATGCTTGATAGCTCAAAATCATCCGACAGCGATTCAAGTTCGGACCCTGAGGAGGGTAATACCTCCTCACGCCCTATGGGAATGTATGCATGTGCACTGTTTGCCTTCTAAATCGCTCACAACTGCTCAAAATTAAGTTAGAAATGGAGAACATGCCAAATTTTCCCAGCGCTCCGCGCCAGGGTATTAATTTTGTTCTGTACTTTTGTTTTGAAATACAAAGACTGAGTATAAATACAAGAGTTGAAAATTTTTCAATGAATTGAATGATAAGAAATCAGTTATACAGACAGTTTGAACGATAGATTTCGAGTATCACTATCGAATAAAGTGGAAATTTTTTCTGGAATTTTTCTAAAATTTTTCTTTGCCAGTGATAGAGCTTCTCGAGAGACGTTCAAAGATGCCTTTGTTCTGGCATATCTCCTAATAGTTCTCGAGATACCCTACTTCAAAGCTCGTGATTCGTCCCCTTCCCCGAAGAAAAATCCTGGGATACAATTTATATATACAATTTTAGTATACAATTTACCCCCAGCGTTTTTAGCCGATCCGTATAAGCTACAGTAACCAAACTTTACAAGGAGATAGCTATAAGCCTATTGTACTTATCTGGCTAAATTGACTAACTTACGGTGTAAACTTACTGCTTTGAAAAAGAAAAAAATTTAAAAAAACTTACTTTACTTTACTTTAAACTTACTTTAAACTTACTTTTTTAAACTTACTTTTTTAATGTAGGATGTTGATTGAGTTACAAAAAACTGCTTTGTTTGAAACCCACCGAATCGTTTACAATTTTTAGATGCCGTTAGTACGTTGTAAACTGTGAGTGTAAAGCAGTAAGTTTACACCGTAAGTTAATCAATTTTGCCAGATTAGTACATAGCTATCTCCTTGTAAAGTTTGGTTACTGTAGCTTATATGGATCGGCTAAAAAACGCTGGGGGGTAAATTGTATACTAGATCCAAATCCTGGATACGGGGCTGCGTATAATGAAATAGAATGAAAGACAAGAAGAAAATAAATAAAAAACAAAGAATCAAAATAAATTTAAAAAAATTAAAATTTATATACAAAATACAAGATAAAGAAATAAAAATGGAAACGAATAGGTTAAAAAATGAAATAATTAAGTAAAAGCCGTAAAAATAAATTCAAAATTTAACAAAAAGATTAAATGGACATAAAGTTAAGAATTCATGAGAAAGTCGCTTAATCTTCTATCCCCGTTGATTTAGCGATAATTTTGAGGGCTTCATTAATTCAAAGAGAAAACTTTAATTTTAATCATTTTATTAATTGACCTAACTGCACCTGCTTTTTTAACTTACTTTTTCAACCTCATGTGAACGAATTTAAAAATAAATCAAATTAACACGTAAATTAAAAATGAAATATTTGAATCGCCCGTAAGACTGTATCGAACGAAAGATCTGAATTTTCTCTTATCTTCCGTGAAACAATCTTACCAACAAAACTGTCAAAACAGTTTACTGTAAAAAACCCAAAAGTAACGAAACAGAATATAATGTAAACAAGCGCAGTATAAAAATACATATACATATTAGGGGCTTTGGGGGATCTCCCAACCAAAGCCGGTCGTCCCCATCCCCTGGAGCCGGAAAATTTTTGACAACCTCCTCCCCCGATTTTTGGCGGAAACTTGAGTTTTTTGGCCATGTTTTAATGTTTTTTTGCGATTTTTGGCCGAAAAATGCAGGCGATTTACCGCCTCTCGTAAAAATCGCTAGGATCATTTTCAAACTTTTCGATCCGTTACATGCCTGAGCAGTGGCGGATCCAGGATTTTCCTAAGGGGGGCGGTACCCCTAACGGGGGGGGGGGGGCGGAACCCTGCCTTGGGCGGAAAAATTAGCCGTTTTAGCCAGAAATCGCTAAAAATCGCTCAAAAATCTTTAATTTTGTGCACAATTTTGGGCCAATCGGGGGAGGGGGCCCGCCTCCCCCTAAATCCGCCCCTGTGCCTGAGTACAAATTTACACTACAGTCAAATGATATTACATACTTGCGCCCCGTTTGACCAATAAACTTTAAAAAGCATAAGCATTTTAGAAAAATTGCCATTTGAACGCAAACGTAAACGAAACCACAACCACAACGTTATTACTAAGAATTAAATTTATGGGAAAAATGGGCCGAAGCGATTGGACGTTAAGTTACGATACGAAATTGATAAGAAAAAGTGGAATTGCTAGTGATAATAAAGTGTAATGGGTTCAAAATTAAAGACTAAATCAGGAATTTTTGAGAAAAACATCATGATAAAAAATGAAAGAGACAGAAAACTGACGATACCACACATGCACATAGGGGTGAGGGGGGGTATTACCCCCTTAGGGGTCAGCTAGACCGGTACTGTACGGCGATTTTGAGCAAACAGGTCTTGTTCCGCATCATTTTTGACATCAAAATCAGTACAAATGTCAAAATTTTTCCGGCGCTTGCGCCAGATTAGTACTTTTAAGTACCTTTTTACTCAGAAAGCGCCTAAAATTGATAAATTTTTGCATTTTTTAATGTTAAAAGTAATATAATGCAGTCAAAATGGACTAAAAATGCTTTTAAAATGTGTTATTAACACGAAAAAACGTTTTATAGCCTATTTTGACCATTTTGATCATTAAAAAAGCAAAAAAATCGTGAACGTTAAATTTACTGTTTTAGATTTTTGGCATTTCACCGCCCCCCCCTACCGACCCTGACCTTGTGCGCCTATGGACGATACGCGAATGATAACGCCGTTATTAACACAGAACGCTGTGTAAAGAACGGCTAAGAATCGACAAATTTAGAAAAATTTCTGACCAAACTATAGGCGAGGTTTAGAAAAACTTACAGATAAGAATAAAACCGGCCTTTTAAAGACTAAAACAAGAAAAACACGTTATTTTCATTGAAAACGTCATCAACTTTTTGACATAACTAATATCTGTTTACTAAATAAATGCGTGTACGCTTTATTTTTTCATGAAAAATATTTTTCAAAAAACATTAGCAATCCATAATTATTTCTATTCAGATTAGTAATAAAGATAAGGATAAAATTAAGAAATTAATGATATATCCGCTTAGTCCGAACTATCTCCATTAAGATATAGCACAATAATTAATTAATTATATAATTAATTACGCTTTGTAAATGCGCATCTTCGATTATATAAGCAGGCATGTGTCTGTGAATGGGTAATAGGGGGGTTCGGACCCCCCCAGCAAAAATTCAGAAAAATGGGGAAAATAGGACTTTTTAAACGTTATTTTAAGCTATTTTTGGCCTTTTTGGGCCTAGTCCCCCAAAAATAGGTGTTGGTCCCCCCAAAATAGGACGGTTGCTGTTTTAATCAATAACTCCAATAAAACATTTATAAAAATATGGGAACGAATGCATAAAAGGCGACATAGTAAATTAGTTATGTACAAGAGGGGCAAGTTTAAAAAATACAGGCAAGAGTCAACAGAATGAACAGACTATTACTTTAAAGCCATTATCATTTTTTGGATTGTGCGAGGCAGTTACCATTGCACCAGCCAGACATTTCAATTTAATAACAGCATACGACTGAAAAAAGAAAAAATATATGAATAAAAAATGAACACATAACAAATTATGTCATGAATAATGTATAAATAAAAATAATCTAAGTATAAATGAAAACCAAAAAAATTTAATGTCCGTAAAATAAAAACAATCTGAAGAAAGTATGAATGTAAGAAAAAAAGACGCTTCATTTCGTTTTCAAAATTTCGCAATGCGTTCAGTATTGATTTTACCATTTTTGACTATATTATATTAAAATTTTGAATCTCCTTGAATTTCCCTTAAAACTTCTTAAGTTTTTATCGTCTAGGCAGAAAGAGCCGTTCCACAAGCGTCAAAAAATCTCGTTTTTGACGTTTTTTTGTTTTTTTTAATTTTTTTTTTGAATTTTTTTCTTATCTCGTCGTATTTCAGCCCAAAAAAAGACGCTTTAAAAACTCTTTTTCCTTCACTTCCCCTTCCAGAATTTCCATGTTAGGCTTGTATGATAATGAACAAACATAAAAATTCGAGCGATTTCGCAAAAATTACGGAATTTTCCTCTTTTGAAACTCTATTTTGTAGCTTTTATGAATTTTAGGACATTTTTAACAGTTTAGGCTTAATTTTGCAGTCGTCGTCTGCTGAAGATGGGAAAATTCAGAACTTTTTATCTGACTAAAGAGTTCATCTCAAGAAAAGTTTATGTAGGCATTTAAAAGTAATTTGATTCAATTAACAGCTTAAACCCCCGAAAAATGTAATATTTTTGCGCTGAGGGGCGTTAAAAACCTAAATATAGGTATAATTGGTACATAGTTTCCAAGTTAAAAATTCTGGACAGAACATTGAGAGGGAAGAATCCCCTTTACCCCGACATACGATCATGTTTTCTAAAATATATTCTTAAAACATTTCGTTTTAATTATTTTTTTAGTTTTTTAAATATTTTATTTTACAAAGCTCTTCTAAGTAGAATGACTGAATTATAAAAATTAACATATATATAATGCGCTACGAAACACTCAAAACGGAAATCCATAAGCTGTAAAGTTCGTGCTTCCATCAGGGCATAAAATTTGACATGAAGAGGACTAAATCGTAACGTGCTTGCAAAAATAAACATAATAAATGAAAGGTAAAAAGAAATTTAATTTATTCGAATCTCACGACTTAGAGTACACACGTACGCAGGCCCGTTTTCGACTCGCTCTATCCATTAAGGTTATAAAATTCGAACTTTTCCTAAATATTTTTTCTCCTAGAAAGTGTCATTATTTGACCGCACTTGGGCCAAAAAGATGGAAAACTTACATCATCCAGCGAGAAATGCTGAAAATTTAAAAATTTTAAGACATTCCATCTTTGCGTAGATTATCTTACCTTCAAAAATTTGTTTCCGGCCAGTGGGCGGCCTCCCCATAGTGGCCCCCTCCCCTTAAATACGGCCCCGCGCGTATGTAGATAATCCGCTTGCCGGCAGTTTGTTAATTAACGAAGAAATCCTTATCTAAGCTAAATACAAAATTTGAGCCATACAAATATTATCCAATCTATATATGTATACAAATCCGTATTTGAGGGGCCGGGTGGAGGCCAAACCCTGAAATACGGATAAATTTTTTTCTCCCAAGGATCCCTTGAAGGAAAAAAAGGAAAATTGGCGAAGTGCGTCTTAAACACCGCCGAAACAGATTTTTAGCGTACTTTTGAGCTATAGTAAACTAAAAGTTTCTGGCGCTTCGCGCCAGATTCATTGTTTAAGTATAGTTTGGCTTCTAAACCGCTGAAAATCGTTCAAATTTGAGTTATACATAGAGAGCATGACAATTTTTTTCACGCGCTATGCGCTGGATTCATTAATCAGCTATAGTTTTTGCCCTTTAGCTCACTCAAAACAGCTCAAATTTGAGTTATGGCACGGGAAACATAAATTTTTCCGGCGGTTCGCGCAGTATTCATTGATTGTATGTTTTTTATCTTCTAGCCTGTTCAAACCGGATTAAATTTGAGCATGACATGCAGAATGTCATTTTTTCGGCGCTTCGCGCTGAATTATACATAATCTGTATTGTTTTTCTCTGTGAAGCACAATGATTAAATACAAAGGCAAGATATACGTAAGAAATAATCCGTCGGATAAGTGTGATGACATATCACCTTAAATGATAAATTCACTGTATATGTATCAATATGAGATAGAAATGAAAATTTTTAAAAATTTTCTTGAAGTTCTTCTTCACCACCGTATACAGCTCCCCGAGATACGCTCATAATTGCCTTTATTTGTCGCCTATCTCCTAATGGTTTTCGAGATATCTGGCCTCAAAAATTTCCGGCCCCCGAAATAAAATACTAAATGCGGGCCTGCATGCATAGTAGTTTAAAGACCCCGTTAAATTTTGTTATTAAAAAAATTGAATTATAACTAAACAAAAATTAAAAAAATAATAAAAATAAAACGTAAACAAAAATCAAAGTGAGAGAATTTTAAAATTTTCTTCCAAACAGTAAAATTATTACCTAACGACAAAGTTCTACATACGATAATTTTCGTAAAAATGACAAATTGAAATTCTAATCGTTTAAATGAAATTTTTAAGCTACAATAATTAAAATGCAATCAGTGATGAAAAAATAGTTTGCCCTTATAAACGGAGATATTTACAATGATGGAAAGCCGAATATAAAATATAAAAATAAGATAAGCAAATATCTAGAAATAAATAATACATAAATAATCATGTAAATAAATATCAATAATACTAGTCTTGTAAATAAATACAAATAAGATGTGAATAACTCATGATAACGCACATAAGCATGAAGTCTAACTTAAATGCAGCGACATTACACATGCACGTAAGTGCAAAGTAAAGCATATAATCTATGAAATGAGGGAATACATGAACACCAGAAACTAGAGCTGTGCCGGGGCCGCCTTTTTGCCGGGGCCGGGGCCGGGGCCGGGGCCGGGGCCGGGGCCTAGGCCCCGGTGCGGGAGGCCGGGGCCGGGGCCTGGCCGGGGCCAATAATAGCGTGCTTTACCATACTCATAGTACGACCCTGCCCTACCCCTTATATGTACCTATGCATATATTCTTGCTTGTAGATATGCACGTCAAGCGTTAATATTTGCTCGGATTACAAGATATAACAGAACATGGGCATCGGGGGATCCAGACCCCCAGAATTCTCATTCTCCCCCCCAAAAAATCCGCTAGACCCCCCAGAAATTGATTTTCACAATTTTTTGTTTTTCTGCGGTTTTTTGATGCTAATGGATAGCTCATTGAGAGACGCGAGAAAACGGTGTTTTTTTCGCTCTACCATATATTATCAGGCACTTTTTGACTTTGAAAAATGTTGGACCCCTAGAATTTTTGAGCTGCCCATGTATGGATTTAACTCCTCTGACTTGGATGCGTTTTTCAATGTGCTTTACTTTGCACTTTTTTAGGCTTATTATTCTATTTGTTCTGATAGACGTAGCTGCCTGCTACCAAGCAAGCTGGAAATGCTCGTCTATATGAATTGCAATTTAAAATATGTCAATTTTGATTATTAACTAGAAATTTGCACCAATCTGACATAGTGAAATAAAGATTTGAATTAGCAAGATCTGTGGTTTGCTTGAAATTGAGTTTGAAGGTAAATCTGCCCAAAACATTATCAATTTTCTACATTATTATCAACTCTAACATTGGCCCCGGCCCCGGTGCCGGGGCCAGCCTGGCCCCGGCCCGGGGCCGGGGCGGGGCCTGGCCCCGGCACAGCTCTACCAGAAACCCAGAAACCAGCATTTTTTTTAGGACTGCTAGGAACGAATCTATTATTGGTTAAAAAATATAGGTGAATATATATAGCACTTTTTGATTTAAAATCAAAAAGCCCGATTTCTGATTTAAAAATAAGCAAATCATTCAAAAAAAATGTCCCAAAATTTTTTGCCGAGTTTCAACAATAAAAAACCACCTAAGACCAAATTAGAGTGTACTAAAAGGATTCGATTTTTGACTAAGGAACAATCCGATTGCTTCAGAATAAATATAAAATTATTCAGATAAAACCGTGTAAACTGCTTCGCCATTCCAGTATTATTGTAAAAAAAATATAGCAATTTACATATAGCTACATTTACAATTGTAACCTCATTTTAATTCCTTCTATATATTTATTTAGAATGAAAAAATTAGTTTCACACCGATATTTCGAATTTTCAAACAATTTTCCCAATTTCAGAATCAGGGCATATTTATAAAAAAATCATCTAAGTAATGCATCACTTACGACGAAAGGCGTCGGAACAATCTTGGAAAATAAGTAAACTTTAACCGAATTTCGCAAAAATACATTAGCGACTAAGCGAGCGAATCTAAGATAAAAAGATTGCTCTTAAGTATGTATTTGTTTTTAATTTTTATTTCTAATTTTTACACTTTTCTTATTCAAAGCATTATTACAGCATCAGATTGTAGAATTCTTAGACAATTTTTCCAGACGTCTTCTTAAACTCAGAAATCAGTCAAATACTTCGTAAACAGCAGTAAGACTTCTCACTTAACATATATGAATTTTGATATTTAAAATAATTCAACGTGCAAATATATGCGCCTAATGAATCGCTGGGACAGGATTCATTTACGCTTATTAACGCTACACGGATGACCAGAGATGCACAGCATGGGAATTCTGGAGAAAGGAAGGGAGGGGATTAAAACTTTTAAGGTGCCCTTTTTGGGCGAAAAAATGGCGGGTATGCGTCAAAGCCATCCTTTCTCGGCGTTTTTACCAACTCAATCTTTAAAAAAACATTATTTTATATACATGGCACGAAGCGCCGAAAAATTGTCACTTTTGAGCGAAATAGCTAAAAACTCTTAAAAGAAGCACCTTTCCAACAAATTTTCAACGAATGTTTGGAAACTTCTGAAAAACCGCCAATTCTAAGGGGGGGGGTTGGAAAAATTTCTGAGAGAAGTGAGTTTTTCCGGGTGGGTGAGAACCCCAACCCCATCAGATCACGTATGCGGATGACACGTTATGCTTAACTTTTGAATATTTCTTATACTTTCACAAATTTTATCAAAAGATCGAAAAATGAATAAAATTGGTTAGAAGATATGGAGATGCAACGTTTCGTGGAGCAAATTGTCTTGAAGAAGATATTCGTTATCAGTTTACACCGCTTTTGTAGCCAATTAAGGTCGATTTAACTTTGTAAAAATGTTGTTAAAGAATTCGAATAACACCGCTTTACACTTTAGTTAAAACTGTGCCATTTCTTCAGATAGACTACTTAAAAATAAAACAATATTAATAACTGGATGACAAAGATCAATGCGTAAAACAAAATTATTTTTCATAAGAAAATTCGAGTAATTTTTCAATTTGGAAGGATATGGATGTATGCACATGAAACATTTAACAGTCGACCTCGGATAGGCTAGCAGATTATCTTAGGAAATAATATTCCAAAATATAATTTTTCGGCTAAAAACGACCTCGTTATCGATTATTTTGAACTACATCTTCCTTCAAACCTACAATTTTTACAAAATTATAATAGATTACAGCACACATTCCCATGGGGGGGTGAAGGGAATATTACCCTCCTCAGGGTCCGAGACATGGATCACTGTCAGACGATTTTGAGCTATCAAACATTTTCTGCAATGATTTTTGGGTACAAAAGCAGCGAAGATGTTAAAAATTTTTCGGCGCTTCGCGCCGACTAAATTACATTCTGTTTTGTTTACCCATAAAATAGCTAGAATGAAGTCAAAATGATCTAAAAGTCAAAATTTTCGATGAATTCTTATATTTTTACTTTAAAAGAGTGACGAAACTAATCAGAATGGGACGAAGTAGTTTTAAATGCAGTTTTCCACATTAGAACATGCTGTATAGGATGCTTTAGCCATTTTCATATTTGACCGGCAAAAAAGGCTGAAACTCTAAATTTAGTGGTCTCAAATTTTGGGATTTTACCCCTCCCTGAACTTTCGACTACCCGAAGTTTTATCAAATTTTGATCACCTTTCGCTATTGTGTCTCGCATCGTAACCAATAACGATGCCTTGAGTGGACAATAGTTCGGACGAGAATACAGTCTGCATGTACCGTAACATACCCTGCGCCGTTTGAATCATAGTTAAATCGTTCAGTCTATTAAAGCCGGCCCCCATGGCCGAACGCATGCCTTTGTGACAAATAAGTTGTCAAATTGAAGGAGTCGTATGTAGTGAAAATTTAATCAATTAAATTCTATTTATTTATTATTTATCATTAGGTATTTAATTTATGATATTTATTAATTCAATCAATTTTGAGATCCAACTAATTTGAATATTTTATTAATTTTGGATTACACGGATCAGATTAGGGCCGAAAATTAAAATTCCAGTAACGAAAATTAGTGATTCTCAAAGAGAATATTTAGGTAGCTCTATCATTTTTTGTAAGTTGGCCGAAAACTTTATGGATCAGTACTAGCAAAAGAAAAAATATCGTATGAAAAAAGTCCTTGGTCTCAACAGATTTTATGTGATTTCGAAATTATCCCCTAAAGACAGGCGTGCAACGGCTGGAAATTTTTTGGAGGGGGTAGCCGAGCTGGCCATTTAAGTAAGTAATTTCAAATTGCGGCCGAAAATGAAACAAACACCTAAACAAGACCTAAAACACATAATTCTGCCAAAAAATCCGGAAGGTACGGGGGCAAATATCTCTTCGAGGGAATGAGGAGACGACTTTGGGTGAGGATCATAGGTGCCCGGCACCAAAATTCTGGGGAGGGCTGCAATATTTTTCAAAGGTCAAAAAATAGCCTCAAAAATGGAAATATGGCGAAAAAACACCAGTTTTCAACGTTTCTCATCGAGCACTATCCATTGGCAACAAAAAATTGCGAGAAAAAACAAATAAATCTTCAAAAATTTTATTCTGGGGAGGGGGTATTTTAGTTTCTGGGGAGGGGGGTTATTTTGGTTTCTGAGGGAGGGTATTTTGGTTTCTCGGGGGGGCATACACCCAACCCCCACGCCCAGAGTGAGAAGGGGATGCCCACTCTCCTGTTACACGCGCGTCTAAAGGTGAATTTGATTAGTAGTAATGCAACGCCGGATTAATAAATAAATTTCCTGTCGAATGATAAATTACATAAGAAATAGTTAGCGATTATCGCAAAATAATAAATGGTGTCCATTTTTGGCACATGCATTTACACTTAAATGCAAAGATTGTAAACCTACCGGCTGTTCCAAACGAAAGCCGCCCGATCATGCATTTACGAAGCTTCTCATATTGCTCAGCTTCAACGAGTGCTTTAACTTCATTCCTCGTCGTTTCATTCTGAGCAATCATGCAAATCGCATAAATGCTAGCATTGTTTTTTGTCCAAAAAATAAGCTGCTACGAAAAGCAATTTTTTGATTTTCATTGATTTTTTAATTGTTTTTGCTTTCATGTTCGCATTCTTAAAAAGAATGCTTATTTTTACATTGTACGTTGCGAGTTGAAACGGTCATGGAAGAGGTATGTACCTTCTTTAATCACTTGCGCCGCTAAATTTTGTTTAATTGTATCAACTCCACGAGTGGATAATTTTGTTGGAAAAAATTATTAGCAAATTCCTTACCTAGAAAAAATATTGGACAGTTAAAAAAATAATTTTAAAAATATAAATAAAAATAAGAAACTAGAGCAAAAAGTATTTTCGCATCCCTAATTCCATATAGAATGTTGGGTCATGTTTGTAAGAAGTCACACATTACGCAAGGGCTAAAAAACCTGTAACATTGTTGAGTTGACTAAAATTTGCACAGGCACATAGCTGACCGTCCTATTTTGGAAGGGCCAACACCAATTTTGAGGACTGAGCCCAAAAAGGCCAAAAATAGCACAAAATAACGTTACAAAAGTCCAATTTTTCGATTTTTCTGAATTTTGAAAGGGGTCCGGAACCCCCATTCAGTGATCGACCGGGTACCCGGGCCCGGACCGGGCCCGGCCAGTCATAGCAGGCCCGGGCCCGGCTGAAAACCACCGACCTCAACCGGGCCTCAAATAATTATCGTTAATATTTTAGGCGTTTACTATTTCAGCTGTTGTCCGTATTTCTTATGAATTTGCTAGCCTGTGATTCTATTTAAATCCGTTTGCCTTACTTCTGCCCACCTGCTCATTATCATATACTTGTCAACTTCATATGTGCATTCATCTTCTATACAACGCTTCAATCAGAGGCGTAGCCGGGATTTTGGTTCGGGGCGGGGCATAGACAAAAAATTTTTTAAGACATTAATTTTGCATTGAATGTTAGTAACGTTATGTACCTATAATAAAACTGAGTTTTTCAACCTTTAGTAGTGTAGGCTAGCTAATTTATGGGTTTCTGACAATCAGAAATACAAAAATGTTAATCAGCACGAAACGCCGGAAATTTTGAAATTTTTACTGTTCTTTATGTAGAATTTACGGCCTTTAATTGACAAACAGTTCGGAAATCATAAGAGGCGCAAAGCACCAAGGAATTTAGTAATCTTTTACTGTCCTTAACATTTTGTAGCCTGTGAATACTAATATTCTGTGATATTTTGGCTGATTTAGGCTATTAAACGCAATGCTGAAGCTTTACAAAAAGAAAGAACAATATCCAGCAGCGCCATGCGCCGGAAAATTTTGACGTTTTAGCCCTTTAAACACAGTTTATACCGCTTAAATCATACAGAACAGACAAATTAATTTCGGCGAACCCTTTTTCCTTTTGGTCCTCCCAAAAATCTCGCTGCACATGTACAACGAGATTTTACGGCGGAGGGGGGCTGGGGTGGCGCGCTCAATCGCCCCCTCGAAAATTTTGTAAAAAAAGCACTTTAATGTTAAATACTATCGCTTAAATTTTCGCAAAATCGGCCAAATCTCTGTTCTAAATTAAGTCCAAAACACTTAAAATTGATGAAGTCCTATATTGTACAAGATTTCTGAGCTGAAATGCGCTTTTCGACCTCTGCTAAGTATAAAGCGCAGCAAAGGGTGCTGCCAATAAGATATAAAAAAGATGTATCAACGACAATTTTGTTCTTATCGTTTTCAGGCCCATTTGTGGCCTTCTTATTAACAACATATAATTCAGAAAACAGAAAAAGTGCAAAAACATAAGAAAATTTGGCCATTCCTTTCATTTAAAATAGGATTATGTGTCCTGTCCTTGTAAAGAAAGACAAACAAAGCAAAGAATAGACAAACTGGTACGCAATCATTTTCGAACATTTACTGTTATGCTCAACAAGCATGCGCAGTTTCATTCAACGAACAAATAGAGCAATAAATCACTAAAGTGATGTGAATTGATCGATTATTGTAGCTAATTTAAGCTTTTGAACTCATTGGATCTATAGAACAATAAATATAATAAGGACTCGGCGCGAAGCGCCGAAAATTTTGACGTTTTCGCCTTTTTGAACTCAATTTTCTGGACATATTATTACACTCGAAAAATCAACAAAATTTCTGAAAAATTTGGGGGGCATGTGCCCCCAATGCCCCTGGCTACGCCTATGGCTTCAATACGTGTCCTTTCCTATACACTACACAATTTCAATTGACGTCAATGTACGCTATAGTTTGAGTTCTAAAATCCAAACAGCATATCTTCTATCCGACCATATCATAGTCGCTGTTATGTCTAATGCATAAATTTAATGCTCAATTTCCTTTAAATATCTACATGAAACCTTGTGCTTTTTCAAACCGTGTTTAGTTGCACGTGCATTTTAATAATAGAATTGCGCGCTATTGTATTAAAAACTTTGTTCTTGCTTGAATAATGCTACCAAAATCTTTGCTAAGTACTTAATTTATTTTTAGAAAGATTGAATAATTATTAGAGCTTAGAATTCAAAAATCTTTTTGATACAGCAGTAAGCCTTGCGATTGACAAATAACAAATGTAAAATCGGTCTAAATATGTATCTTATGCATAACATTATGTTGGAAGCAAGGCATGTTGTTAGTATGTAAGCCCGGGCCCGGGCCCGGTATTTTTGAGCCCGGTCGATCACTGCCCCCATTCCCCCAGAGCTACGTGCCTGCATTTGCAGCGTAAATACATTGACTCAGCAAGAATAAGCGACTGCAAAAGTCGACGATACTCACTTTGTCCCATTCGAACCAATGGCCAATCAATTGATCAAGATCATCATTAGCTGGCATGTAGGAACTTTTAGCTTTGTAGGATATATTAGTTGTATCGCGAATAATGTTTTATTAAAAACTGAAAAAGTATCAAAACTAGCTGAATGTGCAAATAATTATTTACTACCGATTATAACGGCTGTCTGCAAAAAGAGAGCTCTATACTATACAGCGGGTAAGACCGTTTGAGATACGGCATCATTAAAGGCAAGGTACCTCCATTTTTGGACTCGGACAAAATTGTAATTCAATAAAGCATAGTTTCCCAAGGCCAAAAGCTCAGGGGGGGGTGAAATCTCATAATTTGGAACCACTACATTTAAAGTTCTAACCTTTTTTTGCAGGTCAAATATGAAAAGTGGCTAAAACATCCTATATAGGATGTTTTAATGTCAAAAACTGCAGTTTCTACATTTTGTCCTTTTCTGACTAGTTTCGTCAGTCTAGTAAGTAACAAATATAGAAATTCATCGAAAATTTTGACTTTTCAGATCATTTTAACTTTATTGTAGGTATTTTGTGGTAAACAAAACAGAAATGTACCAGCCGACGCGAAGCGCTGAAAAATTTTTACCTTCTTCGCTGCTCTTGTACCCAAAAATCATCGTCTTTGTCTAATTTAGAACGATCTTCCACGATATATTCGAAATTTTTCAAATGCTGAGACATTTAAGAGAAATTTGAAAAAGGTTGATTTGAAGAAGAAAGAAAGAAATTTTATTACTAATAAACCAAAGTGATAAAATACAGAATGACAAGTTACATAATAGATACAAACAAATTAGTAACGGGACATGCGAGTTAATGGAATGACAATCTAGATCTACGCGCGCCCCAATCTAGATCAATCTAGATCAATCAAAGTTTACTAACCTGGATTTAAATATGTTTAGGTTAGGGGAAGATGCAACGAAGTCGGAAGATCGTTGCAAAGTGCGATGTATTTGTAAAAGGAATCAAACTTTTCTAAATTATAATGTCACATGTATAACTAGTTAAAATCTATCAATGCTGCGGGTAATATAATGATTGAATACAAAAAAATCATCAGCTTTTAAACATGATTTATGACAAATTATTTGATACATCATACACAGGCAAATCTGCAAGCGTCTTAATTCAAGTCTGCGCAATTCAAGTAGTATTAGACGATCCTCATAAATAAGAATATTATTATAACCAAAAATATATTTAGTGAATCTTCGTTGAACAGCTTCCAGTTGATCTATATCACTAAGATAAGAGGGGTTCCATACACTGCGACAGTACTCTAATAAAGGTCTACATAACATAACAAATATGAGCTTTAACGAGGTTACATTTATCACGCGAAAAAAATGATTTGCGTATTAAAATGCATCTAAGGAAAGCTTTTTTATCGAAGAATTATAATGTTCCTTGAATTTTAAAACTTTTAGAAATCAAAACTCCAAAATCACGGACAAATAGTTTATCACTTAAAATAATTTTCCCACTTAGTCTACAAATAACTTTTTGATTATTTCAACCCAGATAGAGAACTTGACTTTTGGTTCGTGAAATAGGTAAATCCCATGTGATTGCCCAGTCAAGAATCTTATCTAAATCAGACTGTGATAATCTATAGTTACGACTAATATTGAAAATTTTGATATCATCAGCGAACATATATATATAAACCGTACTATAAATATTATCACATATATTATTTATAAAAATCGAAAAGAGCGTAGGTCCATGGACACTTCCTTGGACGACACCGCTAGTGACAGGCACGTAATCTGTAAAAGAGTTGATTAACGCGAACACATTGAGAACGATTAAACAAATAGGCCCTTAACCATGCATACAAATTACCCTTTATTCCATATCCGTTTAACTTAATAAGAAGTTTTTCACTATTTACTTTATCAAATGCTGTAGAAAACTCTAAATATATTATATCATCAGTTTCTTTTTTAGCTAACGACTGAATCCATGAAAATTTACACTTTAACAATTGTGTTTCACAAGATTTATTCTTTTGAAAACCAGTTTGAAAAGGAGATGTTAGTTTATTAACCTTAAGAAAGTTTAACAATTGACTATTAATAATTCTTTTCATAAATTTTGGCAATAGAACAACAAAGAGAAACGGGCCTGTAATTATCGACTAATGCTGGATCCCCCTTTCTCAAACTAGGAATAACATGTGCCATGCCATGCTCAAAGCTCGGGAATATTTCTAGACAGAAAAGATACATTAAAAATACTAACTAACGGCTTTACCATTTGAAACGACAATTTTTTAATAAAAAGATTGCAAATGCCGCCTGGGCCGACTGCAGTTGAATTATTCAGATGCAAATGGCTTTAAACACGCAATTCTCACTAAAAATGACGTCAGGAAGCGAAAAATCACAGCACTTCTGAAAGAGAAAATTCGCGTTAGTAATGTCACTAGAAAACACAGAAGCGAAATAATCATTAAAAATATTAGCCTTGCATATTAGATCGGTTATAACATTATTATCAGGAAATGTTAGAGGAGGAATTTCACTGCGGCTTTTGAACCTAAGCTTTTGGATTATTATTCTTACGCAATTTATTTTCTTGAGAAGATAAATAATATTGAATAGTTCTACGTAAAGCTTTACAATATTTTTGATATTTAGCTTTAGTTTCTGGAGTATTACACCTTCTATACTTATCCCATAGAGTACGTTTTTTAAGTAATAATTTATGTAAGCTTTTAGGGAATTTAAATTTTGATTTAGTTCTAGAAGTAGGTACAAAACTAAGAAAAATAAAATTTAAAATACTTTAAAAAAATTATACATATAATTAATTGTTGAGCATGTAGAGAAAATATCAGGACATGAAACAGAGGATAAAAAGTAGCAATACTATCATAGTCCGCTTTATAAACTTTAAGCAACCAATTTAGCTTTTTACCGAAAAAATCATGTGAATCACAGCTACTTTGTTACACTGATTATATTATCAGAAATTTAGGTAATAAAGATACAATCGATTCTATTTATTTGGACTTTCAAAAAGCTTTTGATTCCGTTTCAAGTTCAAAGTTAATTTTTTAAATTATTCAAGTATGGGCTGTGTGATAATCTCATAAAATGGATTCATGATTTTTTGACTAATCGTACTCAGAGTGTTAAGCTTGATAATACAGTCTCAGTACCAGGATATGTACTTAGTGGTGTTCCACAGGGAGTGTCCTGGGACCTGTTTTATTCTTACTTCACATTAATGATATTACGAACCTTTGCATTAGTGAAAAAACAAAAATTATGCTTTTCGCGGATATTAAAATATATGCTAAATCAGTGGATTTTTTTCTGTTACAAAATCTCCTTACTGATATTATCAAATGGTCTAAGTTATGGCAATTACCCCTATCAGTATCTAAATGTCAAGTCCTTTACTTTGGTCATAATAATCCTCGCTTTGATTATTTTATAAATGATAGAAAACTGCTTCCTACTAATATTGGGGTTCGGGATTTAGGTATTACTTTAAATGAAACTTTGAATTTTTCTCCTCATATAAAAAATATAGTCAAAAACGCTTACTTTCGATTATCACTTATTTTTCGATCATTTCAGATTAAGAATACAGAAGCATTAATTTTAGCTTTCAAGCAATTTATTCGCCCCCTTTTAGAATTTAATACACTTATTTCAAATCCATATCAGAAATATGATACAAAAAATATAGAAAAAGTTCAAAAATATTTTACCAAACGTATTCTTAAATTTAGTGATATACCATATGAACGTCGGCTTCAGATTTTAGAATTAGACTCCCTGGAATTTCGTAGAGTTGTTTTTCATTTATCCATGATATATACAATTTTCAATGAATATATACAAATTGATCCTGATGATTTTTTCACACTTACACAGTCATCTAAAACTCGAGCTGTTAATAGTTTAAAACTTAAAGGTGAAAAATTTCGTTTAGATGTTAAAAATACTCTTTTCCAAATAGAGTCCTATATCTATGGAATTCTCTCCCAGATGCGATTATTTGTTCTTCTTCGGCAAATATCTTTCAGACCGGGGTTAAAGATTACCTCAAGTCAAAAATTGTGGCTCCAACCAGTATGCTTTAATGTATCATGGAGCTATTGCAGTCAGTGAAACTAGCGATGATTTTTTATTCTTCGTATTTTGCCGTGTTTATGTGTAGTTTACCTATTTCATTGACTTACCAATAAAATTTGTATTTGTACCTATTTGTCTTTATCATAGTAATTTTTTGATGAGGGGCACACGTGAGCGCAATCAGCTGTCTGCCTATGTGTCCAGGGCATTCCGCGTTTTATATTCTGCTGTCTTTTTTCCTTGCGATATTTCATCCGTGCGTTTATTCGGAATAAAGTATTAGTATTAGCATAGGCGTAGCCAGGATTTTCGCCAGGGGGGATTCCAAAAAAATCTTTTTCGTCTAAAAAAACGCGTAAAAACGCGCGGGGCCGTTGAATAACGTGTTTTTTGGGCTTTTCACATCATCCTGCACGATTTAAGCCATTAAAAAATTAAATTATCTCAAAAAATTTTTTATGTTTTTGACGGAAAAAATGCTTCTTATGCGCGCGAAGCGCTAATTTTTTTCATTTTCCACCAATAAAACGGAAGAAACTGCCAAATAATAAAATAAACCGGCGCGAAGCACCGAATTTTTCGATTTTTCATCGCAAAACAGCATCACGCAACCATATTGCTCACTTTTTGAAAATGTAAAAATTTCCCCAGGGGGGGGGGAATTCCCCCTCCCCCCCCCCCACTGGCTACGCCAGTGAGTAGGTATTAGAATCTTCAGACAAGCTTCCATGGAATCAGTAGAGCAAGAATAGCTCTACCGGTTGGCACTAGTCACACATCTCAATCCTTACTTTTCTACGTCCAAAGTCAAATATTTCAGCAGACGACAGACCTCATCAAGCAGTAGTGTTGCCAATTGCATTTATGAAAAAGACCCAAATTATAACCTCAAACTGCCTAAAAAAAGACTAACCAATGCTTAAGCAAAGGCGCAAAAAACCTCAATCGTAAAAAGTGCCTCCAACGGCTTCAAAAGACTCCCAAAAATGGGAAGAAAACGTCCAACTCAGCAAATGTTCAGCCTAACTTGACACTTGACAGAAACCGTCATACATAATCATAGTAATATGTATAGTTGACTTTAACCTGAAGAATGACTAACATGCTGGAAAAATTGAATGTCGTTTCTCTACTCGTATTACATGGGAACTGCCTTTAGACTATTTTAGATTGCTCCAGACATAATTTTTAGGAATTCTTGTCGACATATTACGATAATTATATATGACACTGACGGACATAGCGCGATACTTGTCGCACAAATTACAACTTTTGATACGATAAATTGATTAAAAAAGCGAATTAACCTGATGAGAAACGGAAATTATAGTAACTATAATCCGTTTCAATTAGCTTTGAGCTTTTTAAAAAAATTTAAAGTGACTACATACAAAAGTGTTTTGCACTAATACAATCGATTGGATATTCTACAGTATGTCGAGTCACTTGTTAACGCATACCAGTTTTATGCCACATTACTGCATCAAAAGTTTAAACCGCTTTTGTAGCCTAATTCTTGAGGAAAAATTTAAAAGATAATCGCAAAGTTTAATGAAACAGACTATAATCATTTTACCGAAGCTTTGCTCTGCAAAACTGAACCAGCATACTTACAGGTACCCAAAGTTTGTTTCATTTATCCGAAAGGTTTTTAGCAAACCTTTTCCGGGGCTACAGTAACTCTATGTTCCCTGCTTATCGTAGGTCATTTAGAGATTACTGTAGCTACATACGAAAGAAGGGTTTTTCAATAAAAGTTCTAATGGCATAATTTATTTTCGTCTTCCGGCAGCTCATGCAACATGCGGATGGAATTCGTGCATTCAACATGTCATAAATCGACTGTTAAACACCATGGATTAGCATCATTGCCGAAAACTTCCGCTTAGCG
This sequence comes from Mermis nigrescens, assembly GCA_036768485.1. Lineage (NCBI taxonomy): Eukaryota > Metazoa > Nematoda > Enoplea > Mermithida > Mermithidae > Mermis > Mermis nigrescens. Next base: position 210,988 of record JAVLUZ010000229.1, read on the forward strand.
TAGTGGTAGACCGTCTGATTGTAGAGATGGCTCTACACCCCATTTTCGTTGCGTTGGTTCAACGCGAAATTCCATTCGTTTTGTGCTATTTTGTACATACATGCCGATGACTGTTTGCCCTAGATGCTCAATTTCGTGCTTAATTTCCATTTGCACGTACGCGACCACTCAGCGTAACGCTTTAGTGTGTCGCCCGGGACCACCTTCCCTCTTAAAATTATCATATCTTCATTTCCTTTCCCACACATATTTTCAATAAAAATCCGGGATAGGAAAATGGGCACTCGGGCTTAATGCGACTTGAGTACGAATTGGTATGTGTGCTATCATATCATACGTGTGTTAAAAGTCCATGTGTGTGTGTCTCATATTCGTGTCTATTTCGTTTGTACATTCTTTACCGTAAGCTTTGCCCATAGGCCTATTGTTATTCTCGTAGATCCATTCCGCGTTTCTTTGTCCGCGTTTGATACGCCTCTTTTTTGTATCGTTTAAAACTGCGTGCGAGCGCAGTTTTGACGACTTTTACATTACGATCATTCTGGCACTTTAAGAGTTTTTCATTTTACATTGAGCTTTCCCAGTTTTTCGCCAGCTTGTATGCTGTGCCCGTTTTCTTTTCCGTGCGTGACGTATTTTTCCGCACGTTGTATTCCTGTGTTTTCCCCTGTGTGGCTGCAGGAAAATCTCGTTGTATTTCGTCGCGTAGTGGGCAGGCTCTTTTCGCCCCTACGCATTTGCTATTTTATTTGTGTGCCTTCACGGCAATAGTTGTATGCCGTTGGCGGGCTACGTGCCCTCGCAATTATAATGTTGTTTTTAACCAATTGGCATAACACGACAGCCGGCAGCATGCACCTTCATGCTGTCGCGTTTTTCATTGCTTCATAATATTCTGTCCAAAAATATTGCAAAAATTAATTATTTAATTAACGATGTTGGGCTCGGTTCGAATTTCCGTGCTGTTGAATTCTGTCCTCGTGCTACACTATACTTAGGAACCTTCAATATTTTCTAGCACCGGAATTCGGTCCCAAAACAAGTTAAATAATAATCTTTTTGAGCCCTCAATTAGTTTTCCGGGGAACTTACTTTAATTAGGTACTTAATCTCAAATTGGGGTTAAGTAAGTAAGTTTCACTAGGTGCGCGCAGTAGAGGGCCGGGCTATCTTGATTGGCCGGGCCTTACCTCCGAGTCGCCTCTTGTGCGAGGGCATCAGCTTTAGCTAGGGTTAAGTAAGCAAGTGGGTGTAGGCACCGACCTACACTTACATGATTGTCGTCGAAGCAACATGGGTTCGATTCCTGCCGCAAGATTTTTATTTAGCGAACTTACTGTAGTATGTCACGACACTGTATAGATGCTTGAATTACGCGTTTATGGACGGTTAAATGCTTTAAAAATGAAAGGATGGCGGCCACTCTCTTTCTGTCGAGCTACAGTAAATCACCTTGTTGGACATGTTTTATGTAGCCTTCAAAAAAATTTACTGAAAAAACTGTCGAATAAATGAAACAGACTACATATCTCAAGGGTGACATCAAGCTTGATGCAATTGTAACACAAGGATAACGCTAGTTTAGGAGTGTATCTATTGCGGTGACATCAAGCTTGATGCAATTGTAACGCAAGGATAACGCTAGTTTAGGAGTGTATCTATTGTAAGTGCGGTGCACATAAACGTAAGTCCTATCGAGTGTTCTCTGCTTGCAGACGCTTTTTGTGTCGGCCATCTACTATTTATTCGTCGCTGGTCCAGTGGTGGAATTGCTGCCCACCCGGTGAGACTCTCTGCGCTATTACTTATGTCGAGTCCTCTAAGACATACCTACTTCAATATCTGATTTATTAAAGAAATAATAATCGAATATGACAAAGCCCGAAAAAATTAAACTTGAGTACCTACCTACACAAGAACCCAAAAACAGAACCCATAAAGGCATTCACTGTTTATACAATCCCTTGCCTAAAAATGCACGACTTACGCAAATGGTTCGCTGAAAATAAGTTGGAAAAACTTAGAGCAATAAATTACATCAATACAAAACATATGTGAACAAGTGTTTTGCGTGGTTTCTATCAACCAGGTAAGCTAAATCGGGAAGTGATTAACGCGAAAAAAGTAGTTATCATCAATCAAAAGGAAATATAGATGAGATTTAGTCGATTTGCACGTGGGCCCTGAGTTTCTTGATTCTTGATTTGGAAATTGGGTGTTCAAGTCACGTAGGCTACTCTGTGTGCATTTTTGAATATTCATATTGATTTTCTATGTCACACAATGAAGCTTTCAAATATTACTTTTCGCATGAGGCTAAAAAACTTTCTCGACTGAAGCAGCGGCCAGTGATGCTGTGATCCATAGGTTGGCAGCACCAAAATTCTGGGTGAGGGAGGGGTGAAAAAATTTTCAAAGGTCAAAAAATGGTCTTAAAAGTGGTTGTATGGCGAAAAGAATGCCAGATTTCGACGTTTATCATCGAGCACTATCCAATGGCATCAAAAAAAACGCTGAAAAAGCAAAAAAAATTCAAAAATTGAATTCTTGGGGGTATTTTGATTTCTGGGGGGGTTATTTCAACTTCTGGGGTGATGCATACCCGCCCCCCAGGCCCATGCATGCTGTGATCCCGGCAAAGAGATTACGAAAATTTCGGCACTTTACACCCAGCTCTCAAGGTTCATTCCAACAGTTTCCATCGCACACACACACACGCCATCTAAAATCATAGCTTTTTCATCGCCTCAAATACAAAAGGTGAGCGGCTAACTGACATGCTAACTGACATTTGGCATTTCAATCGACAATAAAATCGAAGAAATCGCGCACAGTTAACGGAGATTCGTCGGGAGCGGTTTGTCGATCGGACAAAATTTTCACCAATTCTTCCTCTACAGTACCCTTGATAATGAATTTGTGCACAAAAGTTGGCCTCGTTTGGCCAATGCGATGAACCCGGCCCAAAACTTGCTGCTCCACCGATCGATTGAGCGTCGGTTCGACGAGAAAAATGTGCGTAGCTTCAACGATATTCAAGCCGTTGGCTCCAAAGGCGATCGGAATGAGCAGAATGTGACGCTCGGTCGACTTCTGTACGTAGAAATAAATTACGAAAGTAATACAAAAATATAGAAATTACATCTTATAATTAAAAAATAATACAAAAATACAAAAATGACATTTTATACACAGCATGTAAAAAACATACAACATAAATATCGAACGTACACTTCGTTGCCTGCCGTTTAAAGCAGAGCGTCAAACAGACACGCAGCGTGGGAAATCTGGGGGAGGGAAGGTAAACTTTAAAGTGCCTTATTGGGTCCAAAAACCGCGGGCATGCGTCAAAAACCTCATTTTTTGGTGTTTCTCACCACGCACTATTCTTCTAGAGCATGAAAAAATGGAGAAATTTCGAAAGGATAAAAAAATCGAGATTAAAAAGCAAAAAGCGATTTTTGCAAAAAACAAAAAAACAGCAACGAGAACAATTTTAGAAAGCACCTTTCTTACGAATTTTTAGGAAATTTTTGGAAACTTTCGAAAAATCGGGGAAAAGGTGAAAATTTTTCTGGGACACGAACATCTCTAACCTAAAACAGACCATTCTGAGTTCCACTTACTTAATGGAACTGGCTTTTCAGAGATGGTTTCAAAATTTTCTGACTAAATAGCAAGCATACCTGGGCGTGGGGGGGGGGGGGGTTTGGGGGGTATGCACCTCTAGAAACCAAAATACCCTCCTAGAATTCAATTTTTGAAATTTTTTTTGTTTTTTGCAAATTTTTGATACCAATCGATAGTGCTCGATGAGCAACGTTGAAAAAATGGTGTTTTTTACCCATACCACAATTTTTGAGGCCGTTTTTTACCTTTTAAAAAATATTGCATCCCCCAGAACTTTGGTGGCGCCCATTTATGATTGCAAGCCTTTCATATGCATATGCTTTGATACAAGAGAGAAAAACAAAATAAAAGCATGAAAAAATTAACAAAAAACTCCACAAATTTGACCAGAAAAACAAACATTTATAAAAACGAAAAACTAACAAAAAATATTGAAAAAATAAAAAATGAGGACTAAAGAACAATACTAACATTCGTTTTTCTGAGAAAAAAAGACCATTGTTAATGTTCACTAATGTCACCTCAATTTTCCATGTATAACACTAAATAGTATTCTACATTTTCAGGCACGTAGCTGGCCGTCTATTTTGGGGGGACCAACATAAATTTTTGGGGGGACTATGCCGAAAAAAGCCGAAAAAAGCCAAAAATAGCACAAGAATAACGTTTAAAAAGTCCTGTTTTTCCAATTTTTCTGAATTTTGGGGGGTCCGAACCCCCCATCCACCCCGGAGATACGTGCCTGTACATTTTTACTTCGTACATATGAATATGCTAGAAATGGCCCACCCGAAATTCGTCCAAGCTTTTCACCACATGCTTCTTGCTCTGGCTATAGCAGGCTGTGAATTTCGTATTATTTTGGGCTAAAGCCTGCCCTACGATGGCCAAAACTTCGGGCCAATGGCTAAAGACCAAAATTTTGGCCGCGTTGTCGCCGATTCGGCCCAAAACGGCCATCAAACGTCGACAAATCGCCTCAATTTTCGTGCTAAACGAACCCTGGATTTTAAAATTCGAATCGAAATCGGCGAATTCCGATTGAGCGATTGAAGAACAAACGTCGTAGGATAGTGAGCACTTGCTATCCGTTACAGTAATCATCATATTTTTCGTCTGACTCTGAAAACATTCTATTATACAGAAATAAATTATAAAAAAGCGCGAAAAGAAAAATAGAATATATATATATATATATATATATATATATATATATATATATATATATATATATATATATATATATATATATATATATATATATATACGTATGTGGATTATTTTGGCATTGCAATCAACTAGGCGTGGGGGTCGGCGTATGAATCATAGGTGGGCGCCACCAAATTTCTGGGAAGGTGCAAAATCTTTTCAACGGTCAAAAATGGCCTTAAAAATGGTGGTATGGCGGAAAATTCCATTGGCATAAAAATTGCGGGAAAAATTCAAAATTGACTAAGGGGGGTATTTTGGTTTCTAGGGGGACGGGGTTATTTGAATTTCAGGGGTGCATACATCCAACCCCCCTACGCCCAGGTATGGTATGCACCCTCCCCGAGAAACCAAATTACCCCCCCCCCAGAATTCAATTTTTGAATTGTTTTTGGTTTTTTTCGCAATTTTTTGATGCCAATGGATAGTGCTCGATGAGAAACGTTGAAAAATTGTGTTTTTCGTCATACCACCATTTTTAACGACCATTTTTTGACCTTTGAAAAAATCCTGCACCCCCCAGAACATTGGTGCCGCCCACCTATGGTACCTACCGTTTATGCTTAGCCTAGGTCATTTTTCGCGATTACATTAGCGGTTGTGTACTAGTTTAGCGGTTTTGCACTAGTTAGCGGTTGTGCCTACACGTGGGCGTGGAAGGGGGTATGCACCCTCAGAAGGCCGAATACCCCCAGAAACTAAATTCCCCAGAATTCAATTTTTGATATTTTTTTGTTTTTATCGCAATTTTTGATGCCAATGGATAGTGCTCTATGAGAAACGTTGAAAAATGGTGTTTTTTCGGCATACCACCATTTTTGAGACCATTTTTTGACCTTTGAAAATCTGACACACACACACACACACACACACACACATACACACACGAATTTAGGTGCTGCCCACCTGTTTGCGCCACCGACCCAAAAAATACACGTTTTGTCGACATTTGATTTAATTATGATATGTAATTCTTCATTAAAGTGTCATTTTTTCAAAAAAGTTTGTGAAAAATTCACTCATATTCACCATTGACACTTTTTACTGCAGGGAAACCGTTATTCGAACTTTGCCTAATATGCTGTGCAAGAAAACAGTGAAAAATGATGCAGGTTATGGTAAAATAATTTCGTTGCGATGACAATATATACTTAGCGTTGTTTTTTTTCAGAGGCCAGGACCACACCTGGGCGTGGGGGTTTTGGGGGTATGCACCCCCAGAAATCAAAATTACCCCCCCATATTCAATTTTTGGAAATTTTTTTCCGTTTTTTTTGCAATTTTTTGATGCCAATGGATAGTGCTTGATGAGAAACGTCGAAAAATGGTGTTTTTATCACCAAACCATCATTTTTAAGGCCATTTTTTGACCTTCAAAAAATCTAGCACCCCCCCCACCAGAATTTTCTTGCTGCCCACGTATGGCCAGGACTATAATTGAACTGGAAGACTCCAGTTCCCAAATGCGAGTCAATCAATTTGACTTCTGTTGGTCCTGAAATTTCGGCAATGCCGGTTCCGGTTGCCACAAATTTTGAAGCGGTTGGACAAAACTTTTTTTTCAAATTTTTATATAAAAATTTTCAATTTCATATTCAAAATTAAAAACGAAAATTAATATTTATTTCAAAAATTTCATACCCTGCTCGAAAGAGTACAATCGTCGGTCGCACATATGAAATAAAGTTTGAGTATGCAGGTATGTGTAGTAAATACTTAATTAACTTTAATTAATTAACTTAATTAATTATAACTAATAATTTAAAATACTTTACAGTCACCTGCATACATGTACAGCATGGGAATTCTGGGGGGAGGTGAAATTAAAAAGTGCCTTTTTGGGTCCGAAAACGGTAGGTATGCGTCAACATGAAAAAATTCCGAAAAAATCAAAAAAGTCGGAACAAATTAAACAAAATAAACTTAAAACAGGAGTATAATGGCGCGAAGCGTAGAAAATTCGCCACTTTTGAGCAAATGGATAGCTAAAACCGCTTTAAAAAGCATCTTTTCTACAAATTTCGAGAAACTTATTGGGAACTGCCAAAAATCGCCAATCGTAGGGGTGGGGTTAAAACATATTGAGGGGGGTAAAGTTTTTCCGGGGGATAAAACCTCCAAGATCATGCATGCTCACCTGGCGACAAACCGGACACTTGATAATCGATCCGTGGCTACAAAGCGCCAGCGAAGAGGCGCAGTTTAAGCAGAGGCTGTGGGCGCAGGCCAGCAAAGACCAGCGGTCGCGCAATCGATTGTGGCAAACGGGGCAATCGTTGGCGGCGTCGCTGGTCGCCGATTGGCCCGCATCGCAGCCGCCGCTCGTTCGCAAATTTCGCAAATAGTGCAATTGGCCCAATTTTTGCCGAAAATTGGTTTGGTGGGCCAAACGCTGGTCGTTCAATTGGGCCAATTTCGGCTCTACTTCGAAGGCGAACACCAAATTAGCGTCTTTGTTACCGTCGACGTCGTCGACGTTTCGCCATTGATATCTCGTCTTGGCTAACGCCATTTCGTCCCTGTTCATAAGAAATTTGATCATACACGTATAACAGGGGGGATGGAGGGATTACCCCACCCAAAGTCGGCCGTCCCCCATCCCACCCTCCTAAGCCAGAAAATTTTTGACCCCATAAGTTCTGAAACAAATCAAATTTTTGTCCGTTTTTACGTGTTTTTTGACCGAAAATTCAAAAATTCAAAAAATTCAAAAAATCAAACATCTAAAATTCAAAAATTCAAAAAAATTGAAGAAAATGACCGGAATCCACCCTCCTCAATTTTGAGCCATTACAAGTATGAATTTGATACATACATACGTCAGATAAATAACAATGAATAAGACTAAGACTAATTCTATTAGTGAAAACATAGAATTACTATCAAAACGCAAATACATAGAAATATTTTATTAATGTAAAAATAAAATTACTAGTAAAAGGCATAATCGTAAAATAAGCAGGCACGTAGCTGGCCGTCCTATTTTGAAGATAGCAACACCAATTTTTCGGGTTGGGGGACTAAACCCAAAAAGCACAAAATAACGCTTAAAAAGATCTATTTTCCCGGTTTTTCTGAATTTTCGGGGTCGAACCATACGTGGGCAGCAAGAAAATTCTCGAGGAGGGTGCAAGATTTTTTTGAAGGTCAAAAAATGCCCTAAAAATTGTAGTATGGCGTAAAAGACACTATTTTTCGACGTTTCTCATAAAGCACTACCAATTGGCATCAAAAATTGCAAAAAAAACGAAAAAAATTTCAAAAATTGAATTCTGGGGGTATTTTGATTTGTGGGGGTATTTGGTTTCTCGGGGGGGGTAGTGATTACCCCCCAAACCCAGGTGTGGTCCGAACCCCCCATTCCCCCAGATACATACATATACGTGCCTGAAAGCAAAACAGCTAATAAAACGCAAATAGGATATTTTATTGATGTAAAATTAAAATTAATTACTAACAAATCTCAAAATTATATTAATTAGAAACAAAATTACTGATAATTTTATCAATGTTAAAATTAGTAATGAAACACAAATAAACGTAATCTTAATAATTAATAAGAAAATTACTAATAAAACGCCAACAAAAATAATTTTATGAATGCATAATAAATTACTAAAAACGCCAACAAAAATAATTTAATGAATACAAAAATAAAACGCATTGCTTCTGGATTTATGGGGCAAACGAAAAGAAACGATCGAATTATGGGAAATCCAGAGGGCTTAAAAAATGTTCAAAGTCAAAAAGTAAAAAAAGCCGAAAAATTAATTGACGGTGTGGGCAAAGAATAGGTTTCGTTTTCCGACCTTTCTCACCGAGCAAAAAAAGGCAAAAAAGGCGAAAATATTTTGGAAAATTCAATCCTATGCAGGAATTCGACAAGTTCTGCTCAGTTCGCGAGATAATTTTTCAATAATCAAATGACTGATCAATCATACGCAGTTCCAGGGGCGGATTTAGGAAGGGGGGGCGGTAGGAGGGCGGCCGTCCCCCCCATTGGCCCGAAATAGTGCGCAAAATCATAGGATTTTTGAGCGATTTTTGGGCTAAAACAGCTAATTTTTCCGCCCAAGTCAGGGTTCCGCCCCCATTGGGGTACCGCCCCCCCTTAGGAAAATCCTGGATCCGCCACTGCGCAGTTCACGCTTAAAATGCGTGTATATATGTACATACATAATTCAGCTTTTGGAAAATTCATAATCGAATTTATTAATTATGATTTTATTTTTCGAAATTTTTACGCTTTAAATTTTTTAAAAAATTTTGGCAATCGTCCAGGCGACTCACCTAGCCGCGACATTGTCCGAAATGGCCATCCACAGGAGCCTCAACGCGACGGCTTCGTCTTTGAGGCGAGTTAAAAATTTAGAAAATTTCGACCGACTTGCAAAATTTCGGGAAAGAGTTGGCGCGCGATTTCGCAGCGGTTGAAAAAATTGAAAACTGCGCGCAAAATTCTCAGGGGCAACGAGTCGGCTCGCGTTAGATTCGGATTCGTATCGGAATCTGCATTCGGCCGCAGGCATCGATCTGGACCACTAAAAATACGAAAATATAACAAATGAGAAAAATTTTTTTCCAGCAAATCGGCTAGGAGACTGTAATCAAACATTTAAGGGGAGTGGGGAGCATATATGTAAGAGGGGGATGAGGGGATCCCCCACCCAAAGTCGGACGTCCTCCACCCCACCTCCCCCGAGAGCCAGAAAATTTTTGACCTCCCAATTTTTGGAAAAAATCGAATTTTCGAGCTGTTTTTCGGGCGTTTTTTGGCCAAAACTTGGAGGTCAATCCCCCCTAAAATGGTCGTACTCCCTCAAATTTCAAGCCGTTACATGTATCGGTGGGAATCTCCCACCCAAACTTAGTAGTCCCCCATTCTCCAAGGCCAGAAAATTTTTGAAATCCTCCGATTTTTCTAGCGTTTCTAGATGTTTTTGGCCGTTTTTGGATGAAAATCGGAAGCCATTTAACCCCCCTTAGAAACGGCCGGGGACCCCCAACCGAAATTTTGAGCCGTTTCGTGTACGCATGACCCCAGAATTGAAAAATTGGAAGTTTTCTGTAGAAAAATGGGGCGAAACAAAAGGCAAAAATGTATGAAAATTAAAAATTTTCTCTAAAAGTGCTTTGAATTTACCAGAAACACATATGTATGTAATTAATGTACACTGTTCAAAAGCTATTTTTGCGCTTATTCCAGTCTTTTTTAGGTCATTTTGAACCAAAAAAACTCATCTTTCGACCACCCTGAAATTGTGATTTTTTTAAAAACTCCGTTGGAAAGAGGGTGTTTTAGGTGTTTTTAGCCATCTATTTAGTGAAAAGTGTCAAATTACTCATTTTTTGAACTATATATATTTTGTTCAATTTACTCGAATTTTTTTAAATATTTTCTCTCCTTCTTAATTCTTCTGATACATACTTTTGTTGAAAAATCTGCTCGTTTTGTCAATGCTTAATGGAAAATCACGTGGTATTTCCTAGAAGTACTCGAATCAAACTTCTGTTCTAATTTCCAAATGCAAAGAAAAGCAGGTTTTAAAACATGGCACAAATCGCACACATGTACGTACATATGTATATGTATACATATGTGAACTTTGAACTTTTTATTGTTTACATTTTTTACTTTACACAATCTTTCGTAGCTCATAGCCGAATGCTAAGAAAGAAAAGAATTAATCTAATCCATAGTGTTGTGAACCTAGCCCTAAAATAAACCATGTAGACTTGTGCAAATTTTTAGAACAGTTCTAAAAGTGATACATAACATCAACAATAAAGGTTTACAAATAAACCAAACAACGACATTAATCTGCCTTTCTTTAAAGAGTATCAAGTAATCTTTAAGCTTCTCGATATTTCGGCGCCTTCTTTATAACTATGTACGTTCCTAGCAAATAGTTGTAAAGTACATTAACACTGCCAAATTTCACTCATTTAAACTTACATTTGAATGCACAGTAGATTATAACACGATTCTAACAGGATGGTGTATATTTTAAGAATATTCAGTTTTTTGTAAATCTCGAAAATTTGTTAATTTTGCGACTTCTAGAGAATTTTGTTTGGCTTTTTACGTATTACATGTTATCTCACTTACGCGAGTTCTTCGTCGAACCTTTCGAATAACAGAAATTCGTAATGAACGAAGGATAGACTTGCTTTGCAAATGGAGCAGCTGGAAAAAATTACACACAGGTGATAAATTTGCGGATAAAAATAAATTTAAAAGTTCATAGATGAAGAAAATTTCTAATTTTCGGAATTTTCAAACTTCGAAAATTTTTAAAAATTGAAATTTTTTTCAGGCTATAAAAAATTCAGTTTATTATAAATTTTGAATTGAATTTATTCAAATTCAATTATACCAACAGAATTTGAAATACCCGGCATGCAGTCAAAATAAGATTTTCTGACGTTTTCTTCTCGATTTTTGACCCATCAAACACTCCAAAATTGAGGTGGCGCGCTGCCTATGCGTCTAGACCCCCAATATAGTGAAGAAAAGAAATTTTCTGGGGAAAATGAGGCGAAACTATGGTTAAAAGGAATGAAAATTCATAGTTTCCTTCAAAATTGTCTGAAATTGCCCGGAAACTGTAGAATAAGCAGTTTTAACGTTATTTTAGCATTCATACCAGTTTTTGAAGCCTTTTTGGCCCAAAAACCTTAGTTTTTGACCCACTCCCAAATCAGTCGTGCCGTGCATCTATGGTCAGAGCCATTGGGAATCTTGTTGACCCCCTCCCCCAAGCAATTCGGCGGAGCTCCTTCCCAAAATTAACAGATCCCCACCCTAGAATTAAATTTTTGATGCTATCTTGGCAATTTCGCCCCCATAGGACCCAGAGAATTCGGGTACTGCCCACCAATGGAATCAGAGCCCTTACGGATTGTCAAATACAACGACATCTAAACACAGTAAACCATCAACACCTGATGCGCACGTTAGAACAGAAATATAACGTATATAATAAAGAGAGCTATTATACAAAGGGAACCGGTCCGAGAGCTCAGCACGTAAAACTGCTAAGCGAGGAGTCAGCGCTGATAAAGGCTATTGGGTTCGCCCAATAGTGCCAGGTTTATATACGTGTGCGCTATAATATAAGCAGCTACACGATTCCCACAAGACAGCTCAGTCCGAGCTAGTGACTACACACGAAAATATGGTCAGCCCATTAAGTTGGTTAGGTGTATATTGGTTTTAACGTACATAAATTATTATTATAAAGGGCTCGACAGACGTGCAAATAGACACGTGGAGTAACCTTGTATGAAAAAGTATGTTATATTATTACGATTATTATATATTGACTACTACCAGGCATGTTAGAACGCTATTACTCATTGGAGCCGATTTGTCTATCGCGTCTCAGATGGCACATAGCGGCGGTTTGAACCGCAGTCCCGTCGCTCCAATCAATTTCGAGCATGGCAGTCAAATCAGTAACGATGCTTTTCCTCAACTCCAAAGCATTTTCGATAAAATTGTGCAGGGCTAATTCGAGTCCAAAATGAGCGCGTATACTTTAAAAGTGAAAAAAAATTAAATTGAAAAAAACAAATTTCAAAAACAGCAAAAAATTACATTAGAGACGCTTTTGCGTGAGCCGAAAAATGTCTCAAAAGTAAAGCATCGTAAGCTTAGTGAATAAAAAAGTATCTAGATCCAGAGAATGGAAACAATTTGAAGCATTTGTGTGAAAAATTTGATTTTCTCCCCACTTTTTCGCCCACAATTTTTGTCATTCTCAATAAAATTTTAATCCATTTTTATCGATAAAATAATGAAATATAATAATCTGCATAATATGAATAATAAACAATAAGATATTCAAAAATTAAGCTTTTAAAATGAGCATTAAATATAAATGTATGCACATAATACGGATATAAGAAGAAACCTTTAGAAACTCAGCCATAACTCCGATGTTTCAATTCCTATATTAGAACGGACATTTTTGACGAGTCTGCGATGCAGGTGGCAAGACCTTCTAAGCATTTTTAACTCGATTTTCTCCTTATTGCTGAAAAAACAGGTTGATTCCTTTTCAAAAACTGTAATGCGTGCACATCGCTGGCAATTCCAATTACATAAATCACCAAAATTCTTGTCATCTTGCCAAATAAATTAGTCCAACTATACATAGGTGAGCGGCACCAAAATTCTGGGGAAGGGGGTGCAAGATTTACAAAGGTCAAAAAATGGTGGTATGGCGAAAAAACACCGTTTTTCAACGTTTCTCATCGAGTACTATCCACTAGCTTAAGAAATTGCGAAAAAAACAATTTCAAAAATTGAATTGGGGGGGTGGATTTTGGTTTCTGGGGGGAGAGTTTGGCCTTCTGGGGGTGCATACCCCCAAAAACCCCCAACGCCCACGTGTGAGTCCGACTGATTCATTTGTTTTATTTCACCTAAATAATATAAATTACCTTCTTTGTTCCATCCAGTTTTCTATCGCCGGCTGGTTACACAGATTCGACATAAGTTCAGTGGCAATGTCAAATTTTGGAGGACATTTCCTGGTTATTTCCCACCACCAAATTGTATTTGAGCCAATCTGTCGAGCAGAATTCGATCAGATAACAATTTTTCCGATAATAATAATAATGGTAATAATCTTATATTAATAAATATACACACATAGATCAGATAAGCAAAGGTTGAATCAGGTAGAAAAATTTAAAATCCGGAAAAAATTAGAAGGCAAACAAAACCTCCATAACGTACATATTTTCACTGTAAAAAATTTAAGACCGACAGTCGCTTTCTATGAACTTCTCTTGAAAATAGAAGATAAGATTTTTCATTCGACCTCATTTTCTAAATTTTCTGAATAATTTCTGAATATATTCATACAATTTACCCACTTTTGGGCAAAAATGTTTTTTTAACCTTTTTAGATGTTTTCCGTCGTTTTCACCAAAGAATAGAAAACCGCCCCCCCTGAAAAATAAACAGTCGAGTACTTGCTAGTGATCGACGGGGGCCCAGCCCGGTCTGGAATCCCCCGCTATTTTAGGGTTCCCTGGCCCCAGCAAGTCTCTAAAATGGCCGGGGTCAGGGAAATTTTTTGGCATTCATTCAGTCCTTTTATATTGTGATTAGGGCTCCCACATACTTTATGCCAGAAAAAAGGACATTTTTCGCAAAAAGTCTAAATTGACAAATGTTTACTGAAATCATACACAACTAAGTGAACACAAGACCAATACAATGTGAGATCAATGAGCATACTTATTGCTAGATTGAATTTGTCTCAAGTAAGTTATCGTTCTAAATGCAGCATGAAAAGTTTAACACCCTACTTTTATGGGCAAAATGAGCAATTCGGACAACGCAAAATTACGTTGTAATAAAATAAGTACAGTAAATAAAACTATATTAACCTGAAAGAAAAAAAAGTTGGTCCAGAAGACGTCCATCATATAACTGCAATGCTCATAATAACGGCACAACATTAATTTAAAGCAAAATCCTTCGCGAATGGCCAGTCACCCGACACAACGGTAATTGTGTGGACTTTTTCAGGCAAAGTAGCGAAAAGAGGACAAAAAAAGGACAGGTTTTAAAAAAGGACGCTGTCCTCTTAAAAAAAGGACATATGGGAGCCCTAATTGTGATAACAACAGCATTCTTGTCTCTGAATAAACCAGATGAGTCATTTGCTCACTTTAAATCATCATATGCTCATTGTTCGTTAGTTTATGCAGGACGTTCTACGATTGTCTATGAATGACTGAAGCAGTTAATCTGTTTTTTCCAATAATTTTGTATGGTTGTCCCGAGATATATGTAGGCTTCATAATCAATCAGTATCCTAAGTCAGTATCGTTTGATATTTGATTTGCCAATGCATATGCCACAACAGGAGAATCAAACGAAGTGTGTCTGAGTTTGGAAACCCCAAAGCGCAAGGATTAAGGTCATATTTACGTATATCTGCTGAAAACTCAAAGTTTCACGATTTTTGCTATCATTCTACTAAGGCTGAAATTATTTATTCAGCATGAACACTTGGACTGAAATACAGCAAAAGAGACTAATATTTAAACGAATCGCCCACAAAATCTCCGAAAAACGCGAAGTTTCACAATCTTTCATCGCTACTCACAGAAATCAAAATTAGTCGATTATCCCCTCTAAAAATGTAAGCATTCTCTTAAGAGTAGTCCTTTTCACTTAAATGGAGGTAATCATACCTGGGCGTCGAAGGGGGGGTTGCGGGGGTATGCACCCGCCAGAAACCAATATACACCCCCCAGAATTCGATTTTAAGAATTTTTCGCAATTTCTTGATGCAAATGGATAGCGCTCGATGAGAAACGTTGAAAAATGGTGTTTTTTCGCCATATGCACCACTATTTTTAAGCTTATTTATTGACCTTTGAAAAAATACTGTACACCCCAAGAACCTGACAGTGGTCGCCATAAGATGACGCCCCATCATCTCCGCAGAATTCAATGGATGGTGTGTCGTGAGCGCAAACATGTGCCATCATCCTTTTTCATTACGCGCCACTAACTCCATCATCCCAGCAGCTCGGACGGCGCAATTTAGCTATTAATAGCGCCAAGCAATGTAGGGAGCGCGCCAGCATTCACGTGCACGCTTCCTTGTTGGCACTATTTATAGCTAAATTGCGCCGTCCGCATCGCCAGATTAACGGGATGATGGAGGTTAATGGCGCTTTAATAGAAAAAAGAGATGATGGCGCATGATGGACGTAACGCGGCGCTCGCGACGCACCATCCATTATAATTCTGGAGGGTGATGGGGCGTCATCTTTCATGGCGACCACCGTAGGTGCCGCCCACCTATATAGTGGTAAAAGACAATATAGGACATGAATTTGTTCGTAATTTAACCTTTTCAAAACTTTGAGCTGATAGATTAAATATCCCAAAATGGCGGAAGCGATGCCCAGCACAGTAAATCTTTCAGAGTCGAAGATTTTTGAGGATCGTGACATGACTTTTTGGGGCAAAGTTATAGTAATTTTGATGCTTCTTTGAGTATTTTTTAGTAAAATTCCAAAAAATTGTCGCGCTTCGCGCCGAATGTCTTAATTACAATCTATACTTATGTAGCTCCGAGCGCGGGTACTAAACACTCCAAATCTATTTTGTGTAATTTCAAGCATCTGTGTACAAACCTAGCCATGTTTTACTTCCATCTCTACTGTTTTATAAATGCTTATGCAGAAAATAAGAAATATTTGACATGCTTTCACTGTTTTTGCCGTTTGAAGATAGAATTGACTTCTTTATCTCTGCATTGCATTAATTCATAAGCGAACTGTTGCCTATTATGAGATTCAGTCAGCATGTTGCAATCGCTGTATCATTTCTGCTTGTGTAACGCAAGTTATTTCTGCTTTCTGAGTCGAGTTTTGTGTGTAAGTTCAACCGAGAACTCATAAATATTCTGTCACTCCGCGCCGAATAATATAATAAGCTGAATTTAGGACGAAGTAACACTTTTTGTGTAGAATGTGGGGCTGAGCCGACATTAGATCGCAGCCATTATAGATGTTTTTCACGTAACTTTACAAAACTTTTATGCTATGATAAATGAAAGAATTCGCCGGTTACAGCTTCACGGACAAAACGAGCATGCCTTTGAAAAAAAGTCCCACTGTATCTTACACTCGAGACTATCTGCAAACCATACGTGGGCAGCAAGAAAATTCTGGGGGGTGCAAGATTTTTCGAAGGTCGAAAAATGGTCTTAAAAATAGTGGTATAGCGATAAAAACACTATTTTTCGACGTTTCTCATCAGGTACTATCCATTGGCATCAAAAAATTGCGAAAAAAACGAAAAAAAATTTCAAAAATTGAATTCTGGGGAGGGTATTTTGATTTCTGGGGGGGGAGTATTTTGTTTTCTGGGGGTGCATACCCCCCAACCCCCCACCAACGCCCAGGTGTGTTTGCAACGATTCATTTATTTTCCGATTCAGAATTGGATACGCTTTCTACTATAACGGGGCAAAGTGAACTAAGCATGAGTATCTCGGTATCAGGCAGTGATAAATGCATGCGGTTTCTTTTGTTTTGTAAAGCAATGAACAGACTTTTGAATTCCTTCTTTGCTTTCTGGTTGAGTTGTACACTGGTTCAATTAGTGGACGTACGAAAGCAAAAATTTTGACTTTTTTACTCACCTTTGGAAAAAGGAGAGTAACTTTTGAAGCAGTAGGATTAGTGTAAAGCCATTATGCACTTTTCACTTATTTTCTTGACACAGCTTACGGTATTCCTTTTCACAATTTTTTGTAAATTGTACGCATTGTACTGTAAGTTGTGCAAATCATAGCGTGAAATTTATTGCTGCAGTAAACAATCATAAAACTGCAGTAAATCAGCAAAGGATCAAAATTTGCGTAAACTCATCCTGCATTTCTGTGTCAAGAAAACAAGTGAAAAGAGTATAGTTCCATCAGAAAGTGCATGAAAAGCTACAAAATAATGTCCTAGAATGACACCCTCACTACCGTAGTTTTGAGAGCTGTAGTCGGTGTCACACCTGGGCGTGGAGGGTTTGGGGGGCATGCACTTCCCCCCCCCCGAGAAACCAAAATACCTCTCCCAGAATCCAATTTTTGAATTTTTTTCGTTTTTTCGCAATTTTTTTGATGCAAATAAATAGTGATCGATGAGAAACGCTTAAAAATGGTGTTTTTCTCGTCATACCACCATTTTAGAGGCCATTTTTTGACCTTTGAAAAATTTCGCACCCCCCCCCAGAATTTTGGTACTGTCCACGTATAGTCGGTGTCGGTGTTTTTTAATGTCGGTGCTCTAATGTCGCTGCGCTCTAATGTCTGCGTGCCGCGTGTTAGTCATACATGCACAGCATGGGAAATCTGGGAAAAGTGAAATTCTTAAAAGCCTCCTTAGGTCCGAAAATGATAGATACGCGTCAAAAATATCTTTTTCAACGTTTCTGACGATGCTCTATTTGTCTAGAGCATAAAAACATAGAATAATTTCTAAAAAAATCAAAAAAAAAGTCGGAACAAACTAGACAAAACGTAGTCAAACATGAATATAATGGCGCGAAGCGCCGAAAATTTGGCACTTTTGAGCAGAATAGATAGCTAAAAACGATTAAAAAAGCATCTTTTCTACAAATTTTCAAAGAATTTTTGTGAAGTTACAAAAAATCGCCAATTATGGGGAAGAGCGAATTAAAAAATCTGCAGCGGGGTAAAAAAGTTCTCTGTGGGGGGGGGAAACTCCCCCCCAGATTATGAATGCCCAGAACTACAAAAACTTCCACAAAATTTTTGTTTTGTCGATTTTTCCAAACGGATACAGTACGATTCAAAGCGTTACAATGATGTTTTTGCCGCTATTAACCAGAATTTAGGCGTTTCTGACGAAAAACGCTGGTTCCAAAAATGAATAATCGAGCAAATGTTAATCCACCATCGAGTAATAGATCACGTGTTCCTGATATTCATTATCAATATCATGGTACCTATTGGTGCAAGGCATGCCAAAATTTTACGCCTCAATTTGGGGTCGAAATTAGACGTTTTTACGCTGACAAAGCTGGAAAATTGAAAAAATTTCCTTCGGGGGTCCAGACCATACATATACATACAGTATAGGAAAATTCTGAGGGGTCAGGCCCAAAAAATTCTTTAAAAAGTGCCGTTTTTGGGCTAAAAACGATGTGTACACGTCAACGTTTCAGATAATGCCCGCTCTTTCTAGAATATAAAAAATTTGAAAGAAATTTTAAAAAAATGAAAAATTGAATAAATTGAACAAAATATAGTCACAAAATATGCATATGGCGCGAAACGCCGAAAATTTGAGATTTATCAGCCAAAAAAATGAGTTAAACACCGCCTAAAAAGGCACGCTTTTTACAACTTTTACAAAAATCGACAATTCTGGGGAGGTAGTTGCAGCCATTTTGCGGGGGGGAGTCAGTTGCCATTCTGGGAAGTTTAAAGCCCCTCGAGAACACGTTTGGTCCAGACACTTATGCGACGTTTTATCCAAAAAACCAAAAAGTGCCAAAATTTTTACCAAAAATGCCAGAAAATTTTTAATCCGGATAATATTTTTAAACAGCCCGAGGTCTTAAATTCTGCAACTCACCCAATTCAATTGCTTTTGAAACAGACATACCGAGTCAGGAACGTAGCTGGCCGTCCTATTTTGGAGGAACCAATACCAATTTGGTGGAACTAAGCCCAAAAAGGCCAAAAATAGCACAAAATAATGTTTAAAAAGTCCTATTTTTCCGATTTTTCTGAATTTGGGGGGTCCGCACCCCCCCCCCATTCCCCCAGAGCTACGTGCCTCTACCGAGTTAATATCTTGCTCCATTTCGGCCTTGATCGTTTTGAACTTATCAGTTCTTTGTGCCAAAATTTCCACCGTTTTACACAAATATTGGCTTTCGGCCAACTCCAGGCGATTACGGTAGTTTAACGCGTCGGGGGATTCGTACTGATCGAAAATTTCCACCAAATTGTGTAAAGTGTGAATTTTTTGCAACGAATCGGTTCGGATGTCGTATTCGTCCAAATTTTTTTGGCAATTGTCCAAAATTTCTAAATAAATCGCTTTGGCCTCGTTTAAACATTCTTTACGCTCAATTTCGCTCGATAAACGCTTTAATCCGGCGGAACCTGTATAACAAGATTCGATTAATAAAAGTGAGGCGTATGAATAGAAAATTCTAGTGAGAAGATATGCAAAGCGTGGGAATTTGGGAGGGGTGGAAGGAGACAAGTTCTTTAAAGTACCTTTTTGGGCTCAAAAACGGTGGATACTGAAAAAAATTTTCTTTGGCGTTTCTGACGATGCACTACTTTTTCCACAACGCGAAAATATAAAAATCGAAGAAATGAACAATATATGGTCAAAAAATGACTATTAGAAAATTTGACACTTTTGAACAACCACATGACCACACATGGGCGCGGGGGGTTTGGGAAGTATGAACCCCACCCCCAAGAAGTTGAAATACCCCCCCATAAATCTAATTACCCCCCAGAATTCAATTTTTGAAATTTTTTGCTTTTTTAGCGATTTTTTGATGCCATTGGATAGTGATCGACGAGAAACGTCGAAAAATGGTGTTTTTTTCGCCATACAACCACTTTTAAGACCATTTTTTACCTTAGCAAATTTTTTCACCCCCCCAAAATTTTGGTGCTGCCCACCTATGCACATGACTAACAAAAACGCTTAAAACGGCACCTTTTCTACGGAGTTTCTGGGAAATCGCGAATTCTGGGGGGGCTGAAAATCTCTCTCTTGGGGGTGGTAGGTGAGAACCCCCAATCCCAAATCACATATAATCTGGCCGGTATTCGGGGGAAGCGGGGGGGGGAGGCCGCCCCAATTGGAAATGAAAAATAATTTTTTGAAACACACAAGGGTCGATCAGAGGAAAAAATAAAAAATGCTCGAAGCAGGTCCACAACACCGCCAAAATGAGCTTTTAGCGTACTTTTGAGCTAGAAAACTCAAAATTTTTAGGCGCTTCGCACCGGATTCAGGCACGTATCTCTGGTGGGAATGGATGGGAGGTTCGGACCCCCCAAAAATTCGGAAAAACCGAAAAAAATAGGACTTTTAAACGTTATTTTGTGCTGTTTTTTGCCTTTTTGGACTTAGTCCCCCCAAAATTGGTGTTGGTCCCCCAAAATAGGACGACCAGCTACGTGCCTGGCCGGATTTATCGTTAATCTATAATTTTTGACTTCTGACCCACCCAAAACCGCTCAAATTCGAGTTAGACATGTATAACATGTCAAATTTTTTCGGTGCTTCACGGATTATTCATTTTCTGTATCGCTTTTCTTTGAAAATCACAAAGATTAACTGCAGAGCCAGAAGTTCATAAATTATTCGTCGATTGAATGATGAGAAATCAAATGTGTAAATCGTTTAAACGTAGTATGAGTATGGAATGGAGTAAAAATTTTTGAAATTTCTTCTTGCAATTTTTCTTCACCAGTGCATAGAGCTCGTCGAGATACGCTCAATAATGCCTTTATTTTTGCCCATCGCCTAATAGTTCTCGAGATATCTAACGTAAAAATTTTCGGCCCCCACGGAAATAAAATTCTGAACACAAGCCTGCATATAGTGGTAAGAATTAATAAAGTTAAATCGCTTAAATAATCGCTCAGTCAGGACAAAAGTAAAGAAACCCAAAGTCAAACGTCCGCCCATCCTCTCAAAGCTAGAAAAGTTTTGATCCCCTATTTTTGGGAAAAATCGAATTTTTTGGCCGTTTTTAGGCTTTTTTGGCCCTTTTTGGCAGAAAATTGAAGGTCATCCACCCCTGCCTCCTAAAAATGGCCGGGACCCCCCAAATTTAGAGCCGTTACCTGTACATAATATAGAGGTGGAAGGATACATAAGTAAATTAGAAAATTTCCTAAAGCCATTGTTTTCGAATCCCGAAAAATTTATCATTCAAATTATAATTTATGCGTTGTAATCAGTGTTTTTTTTTGTACAAGGTCCTTTTGTACATGTACAAAGATGGTTCCTAAAAGTCTTTGTACATTTCATACACACAAATTTTTGGGTACTATAATATGGTACAGTAGCGATTTTAGTGTTGCAAAAACAGAGTTGTTCGACCTTTGGTTACGTATTTTAGCAATTTCTAGGTTTCTGAGGGCAAAACTCAGTAATAATCGTCTCAAAACGGCGCGGAACGCCAAAAAATTTGGCATTTTTCCTTTCAAAATGCAATTTCTGAAATTATAAAGATATATAGAACACACAATTGCTCATTTTCGGCGCGGAGCGCCGAGAATTTTCGCGAATTTCGAACCTTTTTTTGCAGTTTTTGTCTTCCAAAAAATCTTTGTACATGTATAAAGACGGTGCCAAAAAGTCTTTGTACATCGCGAAAAATCTTTGCCGAACACAAAAAAACCGTGGTTGTAATGTTCATTTTAAACTACCACACGCTTTCCACACTTTACAAATAACAACTTTAGAAGATTGTACGAGCTTGAAGCATTTCGTTCAACCTACTGACTTCAAAATGAAGTAAAACACAAAGTTTTGATATTTAAATTTTAAAAAATGCAGCAATTCGACAGAAAAAATAGCTGAATGAATCAACGCATAATGAAAAAGAGGAAAAGAACAATAAAAATTTAAAAATTTAAAAAACAAAAAATGTGAGAAACAAATAATGAATAATAGTCCTTCTCAATAGAATATTACGAAATCGACAAGAGAAAAAACACAAAAAAATCTATATATATATATATATATATATCCGTTTAGAGTTCGTGCGACGGATTCAATTTAAAATCAATCATTTTGAAGTATTTGAAAAAAGATGTATCAATTAATTAAACCTTACAAATTTTTTTGTTTACAAAAGTCTTATACGCAATAAGAATAAAAAGTCACTGATAAACGCATTACGAGTGATAAGCATATATACTCACACCCGTATACGTATTTTTACGGAACGGAAAGTTGGGGGGCTGACCTGACACCTCCAGAAAAGGTGCTCAAGGTCAGGGTCGGCAGTGAGGGGATGAAATCCCATGAATCCAAAGCAGTTAATTTAACGTTCACGATTTCTTTTACTGTTCAAATGATCAAAATGGTTAAAATTAGCCTAAAACCTTTTTTCGCGGTAATATCGCATTTTAACAGCATTTTTCGTCCCTTTTAAATGCTTTATATCACTTTTAACGATAAAAAATGCAAAAAAATTATCAATTTTGGGCGCTTTTTGAGTAAATATTACTTGATAGTACTAGTGGCGACGCCTTGCGGTATCTAGCTGAAAATCTTCATGATCAGTAGGACTAAAGGAGCCCCGACCATGCAACAGCGTCCATGGCAACCGACGACGATCATGTACTCTACAAACTGCTCAAATTCAAATTCAAGAATGCATAAACTGCTACGGCCATCAGGGCCACCTCAATCCCAACAGCCCTTTTTAGGGCCAACCCTATCCCAACGGCCCTTTTCAGGGCCACTCTACACTGGTGCCTTAAATGTGCGCACATTATTGCAAACAGGTCAGCAAGCCCTACTTGCCAAGACTTCAGACGACCGAAAAGTGTATATCTGTTGCATTTCTGAAGCCAGACCACCCAATAATGGTACTACTTTATTAAAAATCCCTTCTTCAAAGGACAGCTTCAAACTGTTTTTTAGTGGACCGACAAACTATGCTGGTAATCATGGTGTAGGGATAGCAGTTTCATCAAAGCTCTCCGATGCTTTAACTACATGGAAGCCGATAAATGAACGCCATTGCACCTTACATTTGCATTTAAAACAAATAGACGTCACTATAATATCTGTTTATGCTCCAACAAACAGGTCACCTCATGAAGAAGCAGAAGAATTCTGTCAGCTGCTTGAAGATGAAATCTACACAGTGCCTGAGAAGCACTATTTAATTATTGCAGGCGACCTCAACGCCCAGATTAGCCACGATAGCAGAAATTCAGCTATTGGACCGTATGCAGTAGACCACCTGTCGAAATGGTTCCCTGCTATCCAATCTGGTAACATCCTTCAGGCTCATATCAGCTAATACTTTTTGTTGCCATCAAATTGACCACATTTTGGTCAGGCAATCCCACAGAGGCACATTAACCAACTGTCGCTCATACTGGGGATTAAATGTCATCACAGACCATGCCCTAGTTCTTGCAACTATCAATATTGAATCAGCCAAGTACAAAAAATTGCCACCAATCAAGAAATTCGATATAACTAAGTTAAAATGTCCAGAATCAGCCCAGTCCTTTAGGGATGCATGCAGTGTGAACCTTGGCTCGTTAAACGCAAGCCAGGACCAAATAGTGGATTCCTATTGGACTAAACTTAGAAGCATCCACCAAGCTGCAACAACAACAAGTCTCGGATTCATGAAGAAAACTTCTAAAGACTGGTTATCATCAGAGACAATTGATTTATCAGAGCAAAGGAAGTCTTATCTGGCACAAAAAGACCTGACAAAGGCTAGAAGCCTTGCTCGTGATGTCCAGCGACAGGCTAGAAGGGATAAAGAACTTTATTCGAACCAAAGAGCAGCAGAGCTCGAACGTGCAAGAGATCTAGGTGACTCGAAGAAACTATTCCAGTTGATGAAGGAAGTTGCAAGAAAGTATTCGCCTCCTACTAGTGATGTCATCATGGACAATAATGGGCATCCTTTGTGCTGCCGGGATGATAAGCTCAAGCAATGGAAGAACCACTTCGATGTTCTCTTGAATCCACAGCTATTGCCTGCCCCTACAACATTGGTCATCCCCCAGCCTGCTGCAGCATATACCATAGCCGAAGATCCACCCAGCTCAACAGAGATTGAGAAAGCAGCAAAATGCCTAAAGAGTGGGAAAGCAGCTGGGCCCGATGAACTACCTCCAGAGCTGTACAAGACTGCTCTGCCACTGCTTCTCCCGCATCTTGAAAACCTATTCAAGGCAATATGGGCACAAGAAAAGATGCCTGAAGACTGGGGTGAAGCTATTATTATTCCGTTCGATAAGAAAGGGTCTAGGTCGTTATGCAGCAACTACAGAGGCATCTCTTTGCTAAGTGTAATCTATAAGATGCTAGAAAGTATCCTTTTAAACCGCCTTCTCTTAGAATGGAACAAAAGGACACGAGAAAATCAGCTGGTTTCCGCCCAGGGCATAGCTGTATAGATCAAATATTTACTTTGAGACAGCTGTTAGAGCTTAGATATGAATTCCGGGAAGATATTCACGTTGCCTTTATCGACTTCAGAGCGGCATTCGACAGCATACAACGATAAAAAATTTGGTTACTATTAACATCTGATGGCGTACCACCCAAAGTATGCAGAATCATGCAAGCCCTGTACAAAACCGCAACCTCTAAGGTTCGCGCTTATGGTGACTATAGCGAAAGATTCACGACAATCTGGAGTACGACAAGGTGGCATCTTATCTCCCCTGCTGTTCAACCTGGGCATGGATTTTATTCTGAAAAATGCCCTTGACACCAAACCAGGAGGGATCACCTTATACCCTTCAGGGGTACGAATCACCGACTTAACCTTTGCTGATGATGTTGCAATACTAGCAAACTCAGCCAATGACCTGCAAGAAATGATGGATAGAATCATAGCTGAATCTGGAAGAATTGGTCTGCAAATAAATGCTTCTAAGACAAAATATCTGCATGCAGCCTCCAATGATCCAGCAGACCAAATACATATAGACAACTCTCCAATCGAGAAAGTAGACTGCTTCACATACCTTGGCAGCCAGGTCACAACACCTGTTGGAGCGTCTGAGGAGATAAAGATCCGTATAAAACGAGCATACAATGTTTTCAATGCTCTTATTAATTTTTGGAAGCGGCGTGATATCCGGCATAAAACCAAAGTCCGGATTTACTGTGCTACTTTGAGGCCAACACTACTTTACGCTAGCGAAACATGGCCTGTGCTGGAGTCAGACTGTCAAAAAGTTGGAAGCTTTTGACCATCGTTGTCTGAGGCGCATCTTAGGGATCCACTTCCCGTTATTAGTCACCAACGAAGAGATCCGAAGAAGATGTAATGTAATACCAATCTCCAGCCTAGTCAGACTGAAACGATGGAAATGGTTTGGTCACGTTTTACGAATGCCTGAAAACCGCCTTCCTGGAATAACAATCAGGAGCCTGCCGGAACCCGGATGGAAACGCCCGCAGGGTGGCGTCTGAAAGACAATGCAGCGATTACTCATGAAAGAAGCCAAGGAACCTTTGGCCCTTTTCAACCTCAACCAGAAACAATTCACCAACAAATGGCTTGAAATTTTATCTACTATAGTGCATGATAGACGCCAGTGGCGCCTGCAGATGGAACAGGATCATCCTGCAGTTGTGAATGAAGCCTATAAGCAAGTAAGCAAGATAGTACAAATCTGGCGCGACGCCGGAAAAATGTAGACGTTTTTACTGCTTTTGACCTCAAAAAAATGATGCAAAAAACGTTCCATCAGCTCAAAATCGCCGGACAGTACCTGTCCGTCTGACCCTTCAGGTTGGTAATACCCCACTCATCCCCTATGTACATGTATGTCCAGAATGGCTACGGACTTTCCCGTAAAAACACTGCAGAATTTCTGGTTTTTCGAAATTTTGATTTCGATTCGATCTTTAATGTACATAATTAGCTAATTCTCAATTTGATTTTATTCAGAAATATTTAGATTTAAAAAGAGAAAACAATCAACCGAATTTTGGCAATGGATTTGTAGAAAAGTTTCCGGGGCTGATCCTACCCACCCAATGATCGGAACAATCCAATGCCGCACATTCATGGTAATACAGTGTATATGCACACATAACGGCTCGAAATTTGGTTGGGTGTTCCTAGCCATTTTTAGGGGAAGGGGGCATACGTGGGTAGCAAGAAAATTCTGGGGGGGATGCAAGATCTTTCAAAGGTTAAAAAATGGCCTTGAAAGTGGTGGTATGGCGAAAAAAACACCATTTTTCGACGTTTCTCATTGAGCACTATCTATTGGCATCAAAAAATTGCGAAAAAACGAAAAAAAATTTAAAAATTGAATTCTAGGGGGGATATTTTGCTTTCTGGGGGGTGGGTGTTTTGGTTTCCGGGAGGTGCATACCCCCCAACCCCCCACGCCCAGGTATGGAAGGGGGTAGGAATGGCCTTAAAGTTTTGGTCAAAGACGGCCGAAAAATACAATTTTTTCCAAAAAGTAGAGGTCAAAAATTTTCTGGCTCCGGGAGGAGGATGGGGGCAGACGACTAACTTCAAGTAAGGGTGGGGGAAACCCCAACCCCCCTGCTACCTGTACATGTATATGTAGGTAAGTCGACGGTTTTACCATTATCACACGCTATGATATTTCGGTGATATTCGGTACATTCGGTCGTGGTCTGCCGTATCATTCTGTCCAAAACTTTTTCCAGAGACATCAGTCTACAAAAATGAGAGCAAGATTGTGCATCTTTCAAACAATCGTAAAAGAGATAAAAAACAGAAATATCCACTAAACAGGGAAATGTAAAACATATCAAAAACCTATTAAAACCATGTATTAATATAAAAAATAGAAAGAATCGTTAAGAAAACGGAAAACAGCTTAAAAATTCTTGACTAAAAAATTTTTGAGTACAATTTTCAAAAATTTTAAAAAATTGACAACTTTAAATTATGTAATACTAATTATAATTTACTTTTTGTCCACACATTCGTTGAAGTTGTTCAATTTGGAGATTCGGTCAAAGGATTGAGGATAAATGCAAGCTTGCCGAAGTTTCAACAACGGCCTCATAAACTAAAAATATATTGAGTTTACATAATTTATTTCAATGGCAGCTTAGCGTATGTAGAAAGGAATAAACAGTCAGAGAAAATTAAAAAAAACAATTATCGAATAATATAAAAACACGCAAAAATATGAAAACGTAAAAGTGCGTAAATATGTGCATGTGTACATGCAACAGGGGGATGGGGGATCTCCGCGCTTGCAGTCGGACGTCCTCGCCATCCCCCCGAAGTCAGAAAATTTTTAATTCCCCCCATTTCTGGAAAAAATTAAACTTTTCGGCCGTTTGGAGGTCACTTCCCCCCATAAAAATGACCGGGACATTCAGTCGTGAAAAAAAATTCAAATGATTAAATTATAATTTATTAATTAAAAAATTATAATTTATTCAATTAATTACAGTATCGTCACGAATACTTACGTTTTAATATGTCCATTCAGATTTTAAGGCTTAGTTACATGTCAATCATCGTGGGCGGAAATAGGACCGACGTGTTAAAGTTATAATTTCAAGCTCTAGAAGTTAATAAATCGTAATATTCATTCAATTAATGTAAATTCAAAATTCAAATGATTAAATTATAATTTATTAAAAATTCGAAATGAGACGTTCAAAGGCATTGAATAATTTTAAAAAAAGCAAACATGCAAGAAAACCAAGCGAATAAAAACAAACAAACGTACTTTTTCCAGATTTACGCGATCCAGCTCTTCGAGTTTTTGATTGTAATCTATTCCAGCGTTCATAATCTAAAATTAGTACCATTTTTATCATTCATTTATCACTTTTATCATTTTTATTTATGAATATGTCACCCCTGTCACTTTAATCATTTATCATTATTTTGATTTATATTAAACTTTTTTACTTTTATCATCTTTACGTTATCATTTTTATAATTTTTTCATTCGGCGTTTTCGTGGACAAAAAAGTTGCTTTATAAAATAAGATTCGAAAAATTTTGACCTTTTTCGTTTTCTAAAAGGGGTATTACTCCCCCCCCCCCCGTTGACGGGTCAGTCAGGCAGGTACTGTCCGGCGATTTCGAGCTGATGGAACGTTTTTTTGCATCATTTTTGTGGTCAAAAGCAGTAAAAACGTCAAACTTTTTCCGGCGCTTAGCGCCAGATTAGTACTTTTAAGTACTTTTTATACAAAAAGCGCCCATAATTGATGGATTTTTAGTGTCAAAAGTGATATAATGCAGTCAAAATGGACTAAAAATACTTTTAGAAATGCGATGTTACCACGAAAAAACGTTTTATAGGCTATTTTGACCATTTTGATCATTAAAACAGGGAAAAAATCGTTAACGTTGAATTTACTGTTTTGGATTCTTTGACATTTCAGCCCCCCCCCCCTTCCTGCCGACCCTGACCTTATGCACCTATGCTGCCCGGGTGAGATAAAAAGTCTGAAAAAAAAGTTTAATAGTAAATGCGCTCAAGTACACTAAGTGTAAAACTACTAAAAAAGGGAGTGGAAAATCCCTTTATTTTTTAGACTAAGATGTTATCAATGTGCTTCGAAGTGTCGCATAATTTTGACATTTTTATCGTTTTCACTCCACTTTTTAGCCTTCTACGCATGAATTATTGGAATATTTTAGGTGCTTCAAACTTCGAGAGTCGACGCTCGAGCTACATATATAATGAAAAATAACAGCTATACTAAACTGGCGCGAAGCGCAAAACAAATTTATGTTTTTGCACTTCTAAGTCAGCATTCCTTGCTTTTCTGCCTTAAAAATTTCTATTCAAGGAAAAATTCCAGAGTTTTTTAACGTTTTCACGGTTGCTCGAAAGATTCCCCGTTTTCCCGGTTTTCCAGGGTTGCTGGCTACTCTGTATAATATGTATTTATGTTTCGAGCAGTAGACTACTGTTCAATTCGTTTTATCCAGAGATTTTTCTTTCACTATTTTGTATATATCTGATGTTACAGGCAGGCACGTAGCCGACCGTCCTTTTTTGGGGAACTAGCACCAATTTTTGGGAGGGAGACTAAGCCCAAAAACGCCAACAATAGCACAAAATAACGTTAAAAAAGTCTTATTTTTCCGATTTTCTGAATTTGGGGGGGGTCCGGACCTCCCTATTTTCCCCCAGAGATACTCACCTGGTCACAGGTAATTCCAATGCAAATTTAAGCTGGAAAAATCAAATCCAATATATTAAGTACCTACGAATGTTTGTTATTAAATAGGTAAAAAATTACTCCCCCTACCAGGAAACTCGATTTACCCCACCTCCCTTGCACAGAACCGGAATTATTGAATAAGTTTTTTAGAACAATTAAAATACAATATTTCAATAATAATTTTTAATGAGTAAAAAACATTTTTTGGCTTTTCCGAAGACGCCCTTTCTCTCTAAAACATGAAAGAACGAATTCCGAAAAATTTGAACAAACTGAGAAAGAATTGTCGAAAAATGAGTGTATGCGAAAATCTGACGCTTTTGAGCCGAACGATTGCAGAAAACGCTTTGAAAAA
Source organism: Mermis nigrescens (assembly GCA_036768485.1). Classification (NCBI taxonomy): domain Eukaryota; kingdom Metazoa; phylum Nematoda; class Enoplea; order Mermithida; family Mermithidae; genus Mermis; species Mermis nigrescens. The sequence continues at coordinate 240,632 of JAVLUZ010000229.1, forward strand.
ACCTTTTCTTAGACTTTTTCTGGAAAATCAGAATGTCTGTGGGGGCGAAAAAAATTATGGGGAAACCGTTCCGGAGGTTTTAAAGCCCAAAACCACTCCTAAAGCCATCTATAATCATAATTCAAATCAAAGTATATATAAGCCAATGAATCTATTTGAAAAAATTCAAATATTCCAAGGAATCCCGGACGAAAATCGAATAACATATAAATATAATGGACATGCACGTAAGATGCGGGATGGTTGATTCCCATGACCCAAAGTAGGACGTGCCCCCATCCCCCTAAAGCTAGAAAAGTTTTGACCCCCACCCCGATTTTGAAAAAAATCGAATTTTTTGGCCATTTTAGGCGTTTTTTAGCCGTTTTTGGACCAAAAATTGGAGGTAACTTACTCCCAAAGTGTTTTTTTGGTACAAGGTACGTTTGTACATGTACAAAGATAGTCCCCAAAAGTCTTTGTACATTTTGTACACGCAAATTTTCGTGTACTATAATGAAGTACAGTAGCGATTTTAGTGTGGTAAAACAGAGTTCTCGATCTTTGGTGTGTATTTTAGCTAATTTCTGGGTTTCTAACGTCGAAATTTATTAAAAATAGTCTCAAAACGGCGCGAAGCGCCGAAAACTTTGACATTTTGCCATTCTGAATGCAAATTCTGCCATTGTAAAGATATATAGGACAAACAATTACATATATATAGTATAGAAAAGATATATAGAACACGCAATTACACAGATATTTGGGAATTTTTCAACTTTTCACAGTTTTTGTCTTCCCAAAAATCTTTGTACATTTTATACACACAAATTCTTGGGTACTGTAATATGGTACAGTAGCGATTTTAGCATGGTAAAACAGAGTTGTTCGACTTTTGGTTATTTTAGCTAATTTTTGGATCTCTAAGGGCAAAAATCCCTATGAATCGTCTTGAAACAGCGCCATGCGCCAAAAAATTTGACGATTTTCCTTTTGAAATGCACTTTCTCTGCCATTATAAAGATATATACATTGCCAATTTTAGACGTTTTCTGCAATTTTTGTCTTCCCAAAAATCTTTGTACATGTACAAAGACGGTCTCGAAAAGCCTTTGTACATCGGGAAAATCTTTGCCGAATACAAAAAAAAGAAAGTGCCCCCCTAAAAATGGCCGGGACCCCCAATTTCGAGCCGTTGCGTGTATCGTTATGAAGCCCTAGATTTACTGGTCGCATTTCGTTAAGACAGTGTTGCCTCGTTCGTCGGTAAAAGTGCTCCTCAATAGCACCGAACTCGAATCGCAATTCAATCTGTTCTTGAGGAGGTATGCATAGCTTAAAATGACGCGTCAATCTCAGTGGGAAAACATACGAGCTAGCATAAGACCTATAAAAAGTAAATAAATAAATAAATAAATTTCTATAAAAAGTAAATAAATAAATAAATAAATTTCTATAAAAGTGAATAAATAAACCTATAGAAATGAATAAATAAAATTATTATAAAAAATATTAATTAAATAAAATAATTCAAATATAATAAAAACCTATAAAAAGTAATTAAATAAAATAAAATCAAATTTATTTACAATAAAAAAGTAAATAAACGAGAAAAAACGAGATAAAAAAAGGAAATGGGAAACTATATGTGTATGCATTAATAAAATAAAATGTCTTAAAAAATCTTTAAAAAAAATTGATTGAAAAAATATGTTAGACATAAATATCGCAAAACGAATGTTTTCCGATTGAGCAAATATACGCAAGCGCGACAGAATTGTAACATTTTATTGTTACACCTACGTATTGCGGCCCATTTTGGTTTACACTCTTGTAAACATCACTATTTTGCCGAGTTACAACCAGTGGCGGATCTAGGTTTTTAATACGGGGGGGGGAGGCGGTACCCCTAAGGGGGCGGAACCCTGACTTGGGCAATAATATTAGCCGTTTTAACCCAAAAATCGCTAAAAATCGCTCAAAAATGCTTAATTTTGCGCACTATTTTAGGCTAATGGGGGGCGACCGCCCCCCACCCCTAAATCCGCCCCTGGTTACAACGGAAAAAAGAAGTTTTAAATATATTAACCGAAATCGTCGAATTTCTGCTTTAAATAACACCCTAAATTTTTTCTGTTGCTAAAATATCTATGAAAACGTCTTTACCCCGTTGTTAATTCTTCTTAAATTCACGATAGTCCGTTTTATTCATTGTTTTAGACAGGTTTTGTTAGTTTTTCATAATGCTACGCTCCGTTTGCGCTTTTACAACTCAAAAAAGTTGGGCCAATTGAGATTCGTACGAAAAAAAGCCTACTGAAACAAAAGCAAAAATTTCAAAGTCGCTCACCTGGTCCGCGACGTCTTTTTTGGCAGAGCGCCAAAAAAACGGCGACACGGCCGAAACGAGGCGACGAATTCGGGCGTCGGGTTCAGTATCTGAATTTCGGCCCATAGCGGCGTTGAACCAAAACGGATCGCTCAACGGCCAGGCGCCCAAAAATTGGCACAAGCCAAGGAGATCGTCGGATATTGACTTTTGGATGGGAGTGCCGGTAAAATTTAGGCTAAACCAGTTAGGTGGGAAGGAACATGTACAGCATGGCAATTCTGACGGGGCATACATCTAACAGGGGGTGGGGGATCCCCCACCCAAAGTCGGACGTCCCCCCATCCCCCAAAAGCCAGAAAATTTTTGACCCCCGCTCCGATTTTTGGAAATGATTGAATTTTTTGGCCGTTTTTGGCCAAAAATTGGAGGTCATTACCTCCCCCTAAAAATGGTCGCCCCCTAAATTAGGAGCCGTTACATGTATGGGGGGGGCGAAATTTAAAGTGCCTTTTTTGGATTCTAAAACGGAGGATACTCGTCTGGAAAACATCATTTTTTGGCGTCTCTGACGTTGCTCTATCTTTCTAGAGCATGACAAATGAAAAAAATTGGAAAAAATAATAGAAAAACTCGAGTAAATTGAACCAAACATAGTCAAAAAATGAGTACAATGGCGCGAAGTGCCGAAAATTTGACACTTTTGAGCAGACAGGTAGCAAAAACGCTTTAAGCAGCACCTTTTCAACGAATTTTTAGAAAAACCGCAAATTCTAGGGGAGGGGTGAAAAATTTTCTGTGGGAGAGGTTAAAAAAATCCAACCCTCCCCCATGCAATGTAGGGTCGGACACACACCTGGGCATGTGGGGTTTGGGGTATGCACCCCAGAAACCAAAGTACCCACCAGAAATCAAAATACCCCCCAAATTCAATTTTCGATTTTTTGTTTTTTCGCAATTTTTTGATGCCAATGGATGGTGCTCGATGAGTAACGTTGAAAATTTGTGTTTTTTTCACCATACCACCATTTTTAAGGCCATTTCTTGACCTTTGAAAAATCTTGCACCCCCAGAATTTTGGTGCTGCTCACGAATGGTCGGACCGTAGATGATTTTAGGCAGCTCTCCACCTCCCCTCCTCCATTGTTCCGCCCCCACCAGAATTTGTGATTTTTCAGAAAAATTACACAAAGGTACCTATCCTTAGACCTTTTTAGCTATATACATATCTTTTGGTAAAAAATCAAATTTTAGGCGCATCTCGCCCTATATATACTCATTTATGACTATATTTCGCTCATTTTACTCGAATTCTTTTAATATTTGTTAAGCATTTTTTTGCTTTTATGTTGTAGAACAAAGAATCATCGTCAGAAACACGAAAAAGAATTATTTTTTGATCGAACCCCCTCAAATCCCCATTCAGTGTACGTTTGGGCGAAAGTAAAATGTTTGGGGCGATTGAGTGGATTAAATCTACTCCCCAGTGTTTTTGTACAGGTCCCTTTGTACAATGTTCAAAGATGCGTTTTCTGAGTCTTTTCGTTGTTTTTTCTTTTCGCTTTCTGAGTCGTAAAACTGGGTTTTTTGACGTTTGACAGTGTAGTTTGGTCAGGTTTTTGATTTCTTACGATAAAAAATACTAAAAATTTTTTGAAAAAGCGCGAAACGCATAAAAAATTCGATAGTTTTGCCTTTTTTAAAAGAAAATCCCGACATTTAAAGGCATTGCGTACAGTACAGACAAAGCATTTCTGGGAATTGTAGACCTTTTACACTTTTAAGTCTTCCCAAAAATCTTTTTATTTACATATGTGCACGAAGACGGTCCCGAAAAGTCTTTGTGCATCGGGAAAAATTGCACTTCTTTTCTTCAGGCTAGCCCTTCAACCGTTTTTATTTTTTACGAGCCTCTTTGTACATGTAAAAAGAAAGATCTTCGGAAAAGTCTTTGTACAAGCGAAAATTTTGTTGTATGTACATATTATTAAATATGCGCATGTCCCGATGCAGGCTTTTTAGTTGGGGCCGGGGACGGGGTAAGCAGGCACGTAGCTGGCCGTCCTGTTTTGGGGGACCAACACCAATGTTTGGAAGGACTAAGCCTAAAAAGGCCAAAAATAGCACAAAATAAAGTTTAAAAAGTCCCATCTTTCCGATTTTTCTAGAATTTGGGGGGTCCGAACCCCCTTATTCCCCCCAGAGATACGTGCCTGGAGGTAAAATGTTATGCACACTAATGTATGCTGACCGTATAAGTGTAAATTATCTACGGTACTTTTTTACATTAGCACTTAATCATATAACTGTGAAAGATAAAAAATGTTTTGAAAAATATCAATTATGCACGTGATACTGAATCAGTCAAATTAAATGACATGGCGATAAATCATAAATGTGCAACTGTCTTCAGATTTTCAAAAACTTCACGACTGATTTTCGGGGAGGGAAAGGATTGCGAGAGTAATTTTAAAGTTCGAAATAGAATACCCATATCTCTAAGGATCTAAGCCCTCAATTAATGAATGATGTCAGGTAAAGATTAATTTTTCCGCTGAAAACTCAAACAAAGTATAAGCATTTCAGTTCAGAGCATGCATTTTTGATTCACATTATGATTTTGTTCCAATTTCCACTTTAAAAGTTCATTAATTTTCAGTAAAAAACTGTTAATATATCTATTGATTATATATGTATGTACATTGTAGTTCTTGAATTTACGACTCCCGATTCTGCCTTTTCAATAAGTACCGAATTAGTCGTGTCTTCAAGCTGTGCTAAGCCATAAAAATTATGGATGCACAAATTTAAACATCTTTTTCTTGCCAAGATTGTGGCTGATGCGATAAATAATCCCGACAGCACAAGCCTGATTTTCAAGATATTCCAAAATTGTGAATTGAGAAACAATATATGGATCTAGCATTTCACTTTCCAGTGCTTTTTAGCCGATCCATATACAGGTTCAATTACAAGGAGAAGTATAAGCCATTGTACTAATCTGGCAAAATTGACTAACTTACAGTGTAAACTTACCGGCAAAACAAAATAAAAATAATAATTTTAATCAATTTTTTTGAACTACTTTTTTCAATGAGATGCTGATCGGAGTTACAAACAACTGTTTTTTTATTTTAAACCCACCGAATTATTTACAATTTTTAGATGCTGTTAGTATGTTGTAACCTAGAAAGTGTAAATCGTGTTTACACCATAAGTTAATCAATTTCGTTGATTATACAATAGGCTTATGGCTATCTCCTTGTAAAGTTTAGTTGAAGCTATATGGATCGTGCTAAAAAACGTTGGGGGTAAATTGTGGCTATTGATCAATATTTATGTATGATTTTAGGTCAGACACCAAGAACTGCGATCACAGCATCGAATCTCGCTTCCTTCTTGAGCCGATCGTTCAATTAATTTTTTATATCTGTCTATTCAGAGTTAACAGATCATCGTATTTCATTTATAAAATCTGACAGAATAGAAAATAATTTATTCATATCCGATTTAGTTGTTTATTTCGAGATAAACTATAAATATGTAATAAATCATAAATGTAGCAATGATATAATAATAGTAATATACAAATAATAGATATTAATAGATTTATGCATTAATAACTAATTTAAAAGTAAAGCGAATAGGCTGAATTTGAATTCTGCATATGGGTCCAAATCTAAGTATGGTTTAAATAATTCAACGATCAAATTGTGCCATTTAATTCGTCAGTATTCTGAAATATAGCATTTTATCCACTATAATTTTAATCTGATTTGTATGTGTCACTTACATATGTTTCAAAATATTTGATATGATCAAATCACTAAAATACGAAAAAGCTGTTTTAGCCATTTTGCACCTCAGATTCCGTACTTTACACCCCCATAAACAACTTAATATTACGTTTTTTGAACGCGCGGCTTTCTGCTTTGACGTGTAGCCCTTAAAAGTTACTTTATTTCTTATTTTATTCAATTCATCTTTACACCTATCAAATTAAGTTAGCAGAGAAACTTGACAACATTTTTACTCATCCACTAGAGTGTAAAGTTTAAACCCCTGGTAGAGTATATTGTGTTTGTAAATATATTTCATCTTTTATATGTTTTTAGTAATATCAAAGATAAAGATAGATATGTTATCTATCTTGACGATTTTTACGACTGATTTTATCTTTATCTTTGGAAAAAATCACAGGCCATCTTTATCTTTATCTTTTTGATAGGAATTTATCTTGCTAAAAAAGATAATATATGTGCATAAGTTAGCACGTAATCGAAAATGCAGGTTTGACGTGAAATACATTTAGATAAGCATTCAAATTTGCTGCATTACAGAAAAGAAAAGAAAACGATTGTTTACACCGTATGGCGTGCGGCCCAAACTAATGCCTGTATACCGACCAAAGTAAGCGGGAGTACTAGCAACAGCACCCACGTTAATCTCAGTCTAAGCCAAGGAAAACAGAGAAGTTTGAAAAAATTAAAAACTATTGCGACTATAGTTATGTACAGGCGCACAGAGCAAGGTTTTGATGCTTGTGAACAGAAAGAAGTGACTGGTATTCCTAAGTGCCTGGTACACACCCCTTCTTTTGTGTTTGCAGCGCATTTACGCACCTACTGTAATTGTATAGGTATAATAATTTAACGTACGATAGTACTTTGCATCTCTGATTTCTTAAGATTTTCAAACACGCAGATTTCACGAGTTACCTTTTTTAACCCTTTATTAACGCTTCCGTCCCATTTTCCTCCACAAGGTTTGCTGCAAAATAACTCAAGAACAATGGAATCTTATAAAGCGTGCGAGTGTTCATTCGAAAGCATTGTCCAAGATCTGCAAGTTTATGTGTATTTTCTTTCATGTTAGTAGTGTGAAATTTGAAATATACTGTATTGAAATAACCTCACTTTTTGTCCGCCACTTTGGTCGTCCTGATTCAACAATTTTTGTTTCTCCTGGTCAGGAATTTTTACGAGCTGATGAGCTCATTCAGGGCTTTCTAACGGTATCTCAATAATTAAAATGCGGCTAATACCCTTGAGAAATTTGAGATCGAAAATAAAGTCCCATTTTTAGGGCGCGCTACTCCATAAGTGACAGCATGAAAAGCAACTCTGTTTTTCTTGATGTCTTCATGACCTTCATTACACTTCAGAAATTGCTTGAATTCTCTCTTAGAATTGTGCCATACATACATACTACCCAGTGGCGGATCCAGGATTTTCCTAAGGGAGGGCGGTACCCCTAAGGGAGGTGGGACCCTTATGTATTTGGGCGGAAAAATTGCCCGTTTTTACCCAAATATCGCTCAAAAATAGTTAATTGTGCGCATTATTTCGGACCAATGGAAGGTGGTCGCCCCCCCATCCGTCCCTGATACTACCTTGTAAACTAGCTGCTTTACAGTCCAAATTAGGTACATAGGTACCTATACCTACCATATGTACCGTTGTATGTATCTAAACTAGAGAATCGCCTTGGAATGACATCAGACTATATAGAGAATGTCAATCCCAAAAATTTTCCATGCAAAATGATGGCAAAAATGGGATGTACACTTATTGACGAGCGTCCTGCATGTAAACTCAGTTAACGACCATCCCAAAAATGGGACATACACTTATTAACGACCGTCCCAAAAATGGGACTTTTTTTTCATGTCCTACTGTAGCTAGAGTCACGAAAAAAATCAGGGAGACTTTTTGAAGGATGGGGAATTCGAATATGAATGAGATTTTGAATGAACTACCCTACATAAAGTGCCGTTAATAAAGGGTTAAACTGAATCTATAGCGCATTAGATGTTACAGTGATAAAGACAATATAAACCGGTGAACAGTAAGCTAAAAAATAAACTGCATGTATGTATATGTCTTACAGTAATAATGTCTTTTACAGTATGCTAAATAGTTGTGCATGATGAAGGAAGTTTCGATTTGTTCACTGTTCAACAAAATCAATCACCGGCCATTAAGCAACTAAGAAGTTGGGCGCTACAGTAATAAGGGTGTTCTATTGTCGAGTAATTTCATGCACCAAGCCGGGGTTAAAAAAGACTACAGTAATCTTTTGTTCACTAGGTCTATTTTTTGCAGGCCTTACAGTAATAAAGTTTTTTATATTATATATGGCTTACAGTAATAATATTTTTTATGGCATGAGATTAATTTTTTATTTCGCTGTGAAAAAACGACCACTTTCTTCAGCGTTCGATGAATTCAATTGCCAGCTGTTTAGAAAGGTTGAAGGCGGGCGCTACAGTAATAAGGGTGTTTTATTGTCGAGCAATTTCATGCACCAAGCCGGGGTTAAAAAGATTACAGCAAGGAGGTGGAAATGAGAATGACAACTATAGGTCACGACTTGGAGGCTCTTCTTGATCAAGCTAAGCGAGCTGACAAAAGGCATGCAAATATTTGTACATATATGTATAATAACTTTGTGAACGTGTTAGATATGGAACAAATGCATAGTAGGTACCACACATGGGCGTGTGGGGTTTGGGGGTATGCACCCCCCAGAAGCTGAAATACCCCCCAGAAATCAATACACCCCGCCCCAGAAAAATTTTTTTCCTTTTTAGCAGTTTTTTGATACCATTGGATAGTGCTCGATGAGAAACGTCGAAAAATTGTGTTTTTTTCGCCATACAACCACTTTTAAGACCATTTTTTGACCTTTAAAAATTTTTCACCCCCTCAGAAATTTTTTCACCCCATAGGATTTTGGTGCTGCCCACCTATGGTAGGTACCTGCTGCATAGTACGAGTAAGTACAGATATCAACCACATTGTACATAACTGTGTGAACGTGTATATGGAACAAATGTATAGTAGGTACATGCTGCATAGGTACAAGTGAGTACAGGTATCAACCACATTTCTTTGCTATTGTTGCTCTCAATGCACATACATATGAGAGATAAAATTAAAAATATGTACCTATGCATAGTCGGTTTCATTTAACTTTGCAGTTTTCTTCTGCATTTTTCTAACAAGAAACAGGCTACAAAAACGGTTTAAACTTTTGATGCAGTAATGCAGAACGAGCATACTTCTCTACATGACTCAAAATACTGTAGAATATCATATTTATTGTATTAGTTTTAAAAGCTTTTGAAGTCGCTTTAAACTTTCAAAAACTTCGTACATGTGTAATAGTAGCAGCGTCCTCGGCAGACGTACTCAGGGAATGTATTGTATGTATGCATACATTTGTACGAGTATGTATTAGATACATATGCAGTAGCCGTGTTTCGGGAGCATACCGGGCGGTTGCTCAGGGCCGCTTAAAATAAGAGTCACTGAAAAATTCGTAGAAGAATTGAAAAAACTGTGATAGCGGCCCTAATATAGTAAACCATATCGGCTAGCGGCTTCCGATATTAAGCAAATTATGTACAAGGATTGGCAACGAAATACATAGGTATGTTTATGTAGGTAACAATAGATGCACAGCAGGTCCGGTCTATGAAGTCAGCCGGTCTGTGGGAATCAAAAATCTGATTTTTTGGAGCCAAAATTGCGTCAAAAACTGCTATAAACGCTAAAATAGCGTGGAATCTATATTAATCTACAGTTTCCGATCAATTTCAAGCACTTTTGAAGAAAAGTTTTGATTTTCATCCGTTTTTAGCTTTAATTTTGTCTCCTTTTTCCCAGAAAATTTCCCAGTTTTCTATTTTGGGGAGTCAGGTGCAGAGGTGCACAGCATGTCCGGTCTGGGGGTCAAAAATTAGACTTCTTGGGGCCGAAATTGATGTCGAAAACTGCTTCAAGCGCTAAAATAGCTTAAATCTATGTTAATCTACAGTTTCTGGTCAACTTCAAGCACTTTTGAAGGAAATCTTTGATTTTCATTCGTTTTTAGCCTTTATTTTGCCTCATTTTTGGCAGAAAATATTCCAATTTTCCATTCTGGGGGGTCAGGACCACACGTGGGCGTGGGGGGTTTGGGGGGTATGCACCCCCCAGAAGTTGAAATACCCCACCCCCCAGAAATCAAAATACCCCGATCCAGAATTCAAATTTTGAAATTTTTTTGCTTTTTTTGGCGATTTTTTGTTGCCATTGGATAGTGCTTAATGAGAAACGTCGAAAAATGATGTTTTTTTGCCTTACGACCACTTTTAAGACCATTTTTTGACCTTCGAAAATTTTTCACCCCCACCCCCTCCCAGAATTTCGGTGCTGCCCACCTATGGTCAGGACCCCCGAATTCCCATGAGCATGTCTGTATGTAACTACGAACTTTCACTGGATACATGAACGTTACATATGTACATAGGTACACTTTTGTATGTTTTTGAGAAGTCACGAATCAGCCAATGAATTAGGTAAATATGAATCATGACTTTCCATTATAACACTGTTTACAACATTCATGATTATTTCGATTTTATTCCATTCGTCTTTATGATTTTAGATTTTTTAGAAAAACTTTCATAAAATCTCCAGAAATTTTCTTGAAATCTATGTAGCTATAAAGAAGCTGGCCCATGGACCAGCTGTAACATTTTTTATTTTCTCTTACAAAGCGGATGATACATAAATGGCTGAGGCATACTCTCTAGCGAAATACAGAATTCTTGTCATGCCATAAAAAATATTATTACTGTGACCCACATATCTAACGAAATGGGACGTTTTGGCGACGCCGTTTTGGCGACGGCCGTTTTGGCGCCGGCCGTTTTGGCGACGGCCGTTTTGGCGCCGGCCGTTTTGGCGACGGCCGTTTTGGCGCCGAATTGAAATTTTCTTCGAAATTTCTTCAAAAAGACTGTTTTAGCATTCTACATATGCTGAAATACATAGCTGTTTCTGCTATTGAAATTGTTTGAGAGCTAACATACACATGCATATCTATAGTCTGTTTCACATAACTTGGTGCATGAAATTCTGGTTTACAACAACTTAGAATCGTGAACATAAAAGCACAAAGTTATGTGAAACAGACTATACATATTTGGTGAGCAAAAAATGCAAAAAGTAAGTAAATGTCATTAATATTTATTATCCGGCGCAAAGCGCCGGAAAAATTTAAGGAATAATGAGGCTAACGACTGATCTACATACAAGATGGGCTTTGGGGGTTTGGGGGTATAAGCCAATGGATATTGCTTGATTGATGATATTAAGCGTCAAAAATTAGTGTTAATTCGCCTCAGCTTTATGTAACGTGCTCAAATTGACTGTAAACTGCTGGAATAATGTGAGCACAGGAGCCTGTTCCATATTTCGCACACTACGGTTTCATAATAGGTGGTAGGTACCTATTAAACATATATATACATAGGTAGTTATCACGAATGGGCGTAGGTGCTCTTGGACCGTAGGTGGGCGGCTCTAAAGGTCAGGGGGTGCGAAATATTTTCAAAGTCAAATATTGGCCCTAAAAATGGTGCTATGGCGAAAAAACACCATTTTTGAACGTTTCTCGTCGAGCTCTATCGATTGGCATCAAAAAAACCCGAAAAAAGCAAAAAAATTTAAAAATGAAATTCTGGGGAGTGTAGCTGGGTTTTTGCCATTTTTCGTTGGGTATTTTGCCTTCTGGGGAGTGCATACCCCCCACGCCCAGGTACGCTCTGGACCCCCAGAATTAAATTTTTGGCGCTTCGTATTGCAATTTTGGCGATTTTGACCCAGCGGACCACCAGAAATTTTGGTGCTGTCCATGCATGATTATATGTATAGGTAGTTGGGTATGTACTTTACATGTAGCTGCGTATGATTATCTAGCAATCTGTCAGCTACTGTTCAAGCAGTTCTTAAAACGTATGCCCAAACTTGTGGGAAACAGATTACATATACCTACCTATAGTCTGTTTCACATAAGTTTGTGCTTTTATGTTCACGATTCTTTGATGTTGTAAACCAGAATTTCTGCAATTGCGTTGAATTGATCTATACTTATCGTACGCTATCGGTTTACATATAGAAAAATTCTTAAAATTCATGCACCAAGTTATGTGAAACAGACTATAGTTGATTACTTAAACTTATAGAGTGCCAATGCGCATGAGCATGGCCATTGCTTGATCTAAATCGTTTTTATCAATGATGTAGGTACCTACCTACCTTAATATATAATTACTAAAAATCGATTTTTTACTTTGGTAAATTGGTAATTTGATGCTACACAATTCTGCCTTAGGTGAACTAAAAGAAAGTGAAAAAATTCGAGTTCATCCATGTGCGACATCTACTCTACTTTTCTATTTTTTATTGTTTAAAACCACAACAGAGGTTTTGATCGACGATGCCGATTCACGTTAAAGCAGACGGAATGTAACGATAAAGCGAACAAAGTAATATAAGACATAATTCGAATAACGAATGCGCTTAAAAATGACAACCTAGATTCAACAATATTAAAATGAGGCACATAGCTATGAGCAAACGATGAATTTGTCGTCCATAGTTTGACAATAAGGATTAATCGTTAAGCTCTTTAAAAAACTCCAGATATAAGAAGGTTATATGCATAATCTTCAACTTCAGTTAAGCGCAAAGGGAAAAGATCAAAATCTAAACCAGTAGGGTAGGGTTCAATCAGACGGAAAAATCTCAGGTAGAAAATTGATTTGGGGCAAAAAAACCTGTCCAACTTCTCTTGATATCTCCGAGAAAACTTTTTCAACCTTTCTTGATATCTCCATTGACAGTCAGGACAACGCGAAAGCATTAAGTTTTCAGTTTCTAGGAGTTTGAGGCTACAAGGGCCACCCTATGCCTACGTTAACCCCAAAACAAAGTAAAAGAAGGAAATCAAGAAATCACTAAAACCAGCTCTTTATATCCAACGCCGATTTATAGACGCTTAGAACAAAAAACAGGTACCTACCCAATAATACTGCAAAATACACTAGTGAATAACAAATCAACACGGAAATAGCACGTGAATTTGGCGTTCAAGGCGATAAATGATTAACAAATGTTTAACAATATTGAGCACCATTGAGCACCGAATTGAACATGACTAACGATTACAGATTGCCACAAAATTCGTAAGTTCTAACTGAGCATCAACGAATCGGCAAATTAATTAATTACATTTGAATAATCTGATTACTTCAATAAACTTATTATGGTGAAAACAGGGCTGGTTGTGGACAAGGTCAAAACCGGTCTGTACCATACATGGACAATAAGAAAATTCTGCAGGGTTATATAATCTGGATCCCGAAAAGGGTGGTCTAGTTAGACCATAGGTGAGCTGAGCAGAGACAAGGTCTAGGGGAAAAGATTTTAAAAGTTAAAAAGTGATCTTAAAAACAATATTATGGCGAAAAAACTCCATTTTCCGACGTTTCTCATTGAACGCTATCCACTGACATTCTCTATCTATGTATAGTACATAGGTACTACACGTTACATGATCCTTAACCTTGCCCTGGGCATTCTAATTTCTGAATCAATTCTACTTTTTATGAGTATCAGCTTAAAGTTACTTTTGTAGTCACTTTCAATTTTTCAAAGATCTCAAAGCTAAAATGTAACAGATTATGCAATGTGTAGTCGGTTTCATTTTGTTCGAGAGCTTTTATAAAAGTTTAAACTGGCTTCTAAAGTGTTTTAAACTAATGAGAGAGAAAAGATTACAGTACATATATCGGGTTGTATGATGACTTTTGACATTGCTAAGAGGCAAGTCTGCGTCATGCTTATACATCACTTTTGTAGCCTAATTTATGCTAAGTAAATTCATATAACAAGCTCTCCAAACAGAACTGTAGGTGCGTGCATGCATGCATGTGAATAAATTTACATATGTACAAGTAATTACATAGGTCTGCGAAAAATTTCTGCTCTGATTCTGTAAAACTGATTCAACATCTGATTAAAATGATAACATTAGTTCTTTGAGCGTTAAAAATAAGCTATTGTACAGTTTCTCGTTAATTTCCAGCAATTTTGAGGAAAACTTTCAGTCCGGCGCCAAAACGGCCGTCGCCAAAACGGCCATCGCCAAAACGGCCGGCGCCAAAACGGCCGGCGCCAAAACGGCGTCGCCAAAAAGGCGTCGCCAAAACGGCGTCCCCAAAACGTCCTAGACCACATATCTAAGGCCTGCCAAAATAGACCAAGTGAACATAAGATTACTGTAGTCTTTTACCCCGGCTTGGTGCATGAAACTGATCGACAATAGAACACCTTTATTACTGTAGCGCCCGACTTCGTAGTTGCTTAACGGCCGGTGATTGATTTCGCCGAACAGTGAAGAAATTGAAATATCCTTCATCATGCACAACTATTTAGCATACTGTAAAAGATATTATTACTGTAAGACATACATTTTTTTAGCTTACTTTTAATCGGTTTATAATAAGTTTAATTATACTTACTTTTAATAAGTTTAATTTTTTTTAATCACTGTATCATCTAATGCGTATAAATTCCGTTTGAAAATGTAGCTTAGTGAAATCTGCGTATTTGAAAATATTAAGAAATCAGAGATGCAAGTACTCTCGTACGCTAAATTATGATACAATGCAATTACTGTAGGTAATAAATGCGTACACACACAAAAAGGTGGGTATGCTGTGCACCAGGCACAGGTATACCACTAATTGCTGTGTATATCTTCCACAGTAAGCGGGAGTACTAGCAGTAGGTACCACCCACGTTAATCTAAGTCTAAGCTAGTGATCGGCCGGGGCCCCGGCCCCGGCCCCGGCCCCGGCAATCCCCGGCCATTTTTCAGCCTCCCCGGCCCCGGCCGGGGCTAGGTCAAAAAATGGCCGGGGCCGGGAAAAATTTAGTGTAATTCGTATTTTTGTACAGGCTGGGATACTGGCACTTATTTATCAATGAGCAAGTGTTAATTTTGAGAACTGTACTGATTAGACCATATGTATACTTACTTAGTCCTTGTCATAAGTTTTCTACTGTGTATAAATGAGCTTTTAATGAATGAATGTTCAGGAAAGTCTGCATATTTTCGATTCCTCCACTTAACTTATTTAAACTAAATGCTACTTTTAACTCATTCATTCAAAGCTATGGCTAAAAGATTTAGAGTTGACAAATACGTTCTATTTCTAGTTAGAAATTGTACGTTTTTAACAAACTATTTCTACAAAAAACATTTTTACATTCATTTGAATGGGAACCGTGTGCTTTAAAACGCGTTTCCTGTGTAATAGTTATTAGGACCGAGGTTAATTATAGGCGAATATAAACTACGCTGCAGAATTGCGTCCGATCCGATAAACTAAATATGTCTCAAATAGTTTCCTAGGGTCCAGAGTTGAGGGAGGGGTGAAATCCCAAATTGGAGGACCAGAAAATTAGTGGCAAAACAGGGTCTTTTGACTTTTAATTGTATATTTTAGCTAATTTCTGAGTTTTTAACGCCAAGAATTACTAAAATTGTCTCAAAACGGCGCGCCTAAAAATTTGACATTTCTGCATTCTAAATTTAAATTTTGCCATTCAAAAGATGTATAGGACAGACAATTTTTCATATCGGAGGGGAATGCCGAAAAATTTTTGGAATTTTATACCTTTTTACAGTTTTTATCTTCCCAAAAATCTTTGTACATGTACAAAGATAGTCCTGGTCTTTGTACATTGGGAAAATCTTTGGCGAATACAAAAAACACTCTTTTGTACATGCAAATTTTTGTATACTTTAATATGGTACAGTAACGATTTCAGTGTGGTAGTAGAACATAGTTTTTTCGACCTTTAGTAGTGTATTTGGCTAATTTTTGGTTTCCTGAATATTTGACATTTTTCCATTTTTCCATTCTAAGCGCAGTGTTGCTTATTACAAGATTTAATTCGCATATTACAATTTTTGTAATATTTCTCATTTTTGTAGTACAAGTTGTTTAAGCTTTCTCAGTCGAGTTTTATGTGTGAATTCCATCAGAAGCTCATAAAAATTTCGGCACTTCGCGCCGAACTAATCAACTAAATTCAGGCCGAATTATCACATTTAGAAGCACGGTCTTTTTGTATTCGGGAAGATTTTTGCTGATGTACATAGACGTTTCAGGACCGTCTTTGTACATGTACAAAGATTTTTGAAGAACAAAAACTGTAAAAAGGTGTAGAATTCCTTATTGAAAATTCTACCATTTTAAAGATTTTCAAGAGGGGGGGTAAGTGGCTGCAAAAATGGAGCCGCTTACCCCCTTCCCCTGAAAATAGCCGAGGAATATACATGTGACAGAGGATTTGGGCCATCCCCCATCTCCGCTTTGAAGCCCCGAACTTCCTTGAAAGTCAGAAAATATTTAACCACCTCTCCCCATTTTTTGGCAAAAGCCTGTGCTTTTTGGCTATTTTTATGTGTTTTTACCATTTTTGATCCAGTCGCTAACCCCTCCTTCTAAAAATGGCGCGGGACCCCTACCCTAGATTTCCAGCCGTTACATGTAGGTATACTAAGGAACCTCATAAAATTTTAAGCGATTTCATGCATGTTTTATAGTGATAGTTTATCTATTTACTCTAGCTCACATAATAAAATAATGTATCACTTTGTGAAATTCTAATAGTTAGGTACACTTTTGCCATACTAAAAAATTAAGTTCAAAAAATTCAAAGGTTTTCACCATAAATCGTCTGACAGTGACTTGTGTCTTGGACCCTGAGGGGGTAATACCCCTCCCCATATGGGAATGTGTGATGTCTCATTTATTACATCCAATACCTATTGCATCCGATTGCTACAGCAGCAGTAGCTGTAGCTAAGATTCGAATGATACAGAGTGTGCTAATAGCAGCAACATAGACCTTATTGATGATTCAGACAATGAAACACTAGACTAAATTTGTTTCTTGTGACATAAATAGTAATAAAACTTGATATGAAAAGCCATTTACTACTGAATGGAGCAATCGCTCATTATTTCTTTCCTATGCCCCCCACCCCAAGTATGTGTCATGCAATAATATTTTCCTTGTCTGACCCCGGCCAGCCCCGGCCCCGGCCCCGGCCCCAGCCAAAAAAGTCGCCCCGGTCGATCACTAGA